>CAUYQG010116952.1:0-30688 GCA_963574415.1 Tarsius wallacei
AGCAGAGTTACTAACCCAAGTCACAGCTGACCACAAATGCATTAGTGAGTTCAGCAAGCCCGAAAGAACTACCCCGTTTTCAACAACAGATGCTGGCAAGGATGCAGAGAAAAAGGAATGCTTCTACACTGCTGGTGGGAATGCAAACTAGTGCAGCCAAATCTTTGGAAAACAGTGTGGCAGTATCTGAAAGAACTAGAAATTGACCTTCCATGTGACCCAGTAATTCCCCTATTGGGAATATACCCGGAGGAACTCAAATCATTCTACAAAAAAGATACCTGCACATGTATGTTTGTTGCAGCTCTACTCACAATAGCAAAAACATGGAACCAACCATGTTGTCCATCGAAGCTGGACTGGATTTAAAAAATGTGGTACATATACACAGTGGAATATTATGCAGCCATAAAGAAGGACAAACATATGGACTTCACAGCAACTTGGATGGATTTAGAGTCAATCATACTCAGTGATCTATCACAGAAACAAAGAACAGAGTACCATATGTTCTCACTCATAAGCGGACCTTGAACAATTATAATACTATAAGAAAGCGACTGGCAGTAGTGGGAAACTGTCAGGGGAGGGGAGGATGGAATTGGCTGTTGAAGGAAATGGCTAGAGGAGGGGAAGGGCATACCTCATCAACAAGGCTACCTGCATAATCAACGTTTGTATACCTAACCCTGAATTGTACCCCACATCTTTATAATTAAAAGAAAGGAAAAAGAAAAAAAAAACGACCCCATTTTCCCACAGACCTGTAAGTAATAATGTTTGTTTTTTAAGCTATAGAGTTTTGGGAGCAATAGCTGACCGATAAAAAATAAAAATGTAGGCCGGGCACTGTGGCTCACGCCTATAATCCCAGCACTTTGGGTGGCCGAGGCAAGAGGATTGCCTGAGCTCAGGGGTTCAAGACCAGCCTGGGCGACTTGGTGAGACCCCATCTCTATAATAAATCAGAAAAAAATTAGCCAGGCTAGTGGCAATACCTGTGGTTTCAGCTATTTGCAAGGCTGAGGCAGAAGGATCGCCTGAGCCCAGCCGGTCAAGGCTGTAGTGGTTGTGAGCATGCCACTGCACTCTAGCCTAGATGACAGAGTGAGACTCCCACTCAAGAAAAACAAAAACAAAAAAATGCAGAGCACTTGTAGGGGGAATCTTTTATGTAAGTCAATTCTTAATGTCCATGACTGTAGCTATGTACACTAAAGCTGAAGTTGTAAACCGGCACTGACAGAATATCAATTCCCTTCCTTATTCTCACAACTTTCAACTCTTTAGGAAGTTGTACCAAAATTAAAAATCATTAGATTTAATAACGACAAGTGAGAAAAACTCCTTATGGGTTGAATGAATAAACCATACAAGTATTATATAGGTAATGTAATATTTTTGTAAAAATTATTAGCCATTTAAAATCAGGGTATTTTACAGAGAAATTCAAATTTCTGGTTCCTCCCCCGACTAGCACTCCAGTTTGCCACCTTCTCTACCCTTCCTATTTCTCTGCTTCAACATATCTGAGTTTGAGACAACTGCACAAAAGCATGCAAATGAACATGTATAAATTAGGCTGCAATAGTATTGGCTGACTAGTATTGGACACACAAGACCTGCTACAGCTCATGCTGCTCTAAGGGCTTTCTCTGCCTTTAGAAACAGAAACCTCACAAATAAGGTTTACCGAGGAGAACACACTCCAATGAATATGGACAATGATGACATTAATGAAACGCTTATCTCCAAACACTTCTTCCAAAAATCACTCATTTCAGTCGTCTTACTAGAATGCTCTTCCATCTTATCTTTGCCCAGAGTCAGAGGCATTCTTCAATGACAAGCCTGAAGTTACAACCTTTCTGTGGCTTTCCATTATCAGACTGAAAGGACATAACGTGGATTTAATATACCCAATGAGCAGCCATTTTAACAATGCCTAACTCTCATGTTTTTCTTTTTTCTTTTTTTTTTTTGAGTTGGAGTCTCACTCTGTCACCCAGACTGAAGTGCAGTGGCTGCTCCCGGCCACCACAGCCTCGACATGCTGGGCTCCGGTGATCCTTCCACCTCAGCCTTCCAAGTAGCTGGAACTACAGGCACGCGCTACCATGCCCAGCTAAGTTTTTTTTGATTTATTGTAGAGATGAGGTCTCACCAAGTTGCCCAGACGGGTCTCGAACCCGCGGGACTCTCATGTTTGTCTAGCAGTTCACTTTACTCTCTAATCACTAGCCAAGGACAGAACCAGTTTCTCAGAGGTAGCTATTGATAATTGTTTTACAACCCCCCTCTCTAGCTTATTTTGGACTAATTAGCTTTCCTGTTTCAAGTATTTGCCTCTGCCCTTAAGACCCAAGTTAACCTAATCAGCCCTTTGTGACCTTCATGACATAGACAGACCCCATCTCCATGGCAGCGATCATGTGACTAACCCAACCATTTACCAGCTATCCATCACCTGATGTCAATACCTGCCCCTTCGTGATGACATGGAACAAACCACCACCCAACCACTTTAATGACCTGCTCCCATCAAGGGAAATGTTTAAAAGCATTCAACCCCAAGCAAGTCTAGTCTTGCCTTACTAGACTGTGGTATGGCCATGTGCTCTTTGAACTATGGCTGTTGCCATGTTTCCTGACTTTGGCCCCCTTCCTTACCTTGGGGAGGTGAATCTCCTTTCTCTCTCTCTAACTTACTTTTTGAATAAACTATATTTTTTTATCTAACATCGGTGCAATTCTTTGCATCTTTCACTCAGCACCAGATTGCGCACTGGACACGCATACCCTCAGCGGGTCCAACCTAACATTCTGGAGACCTCCACTGGGGTTGTGACCTAACACAGACTATCATTCTATATATTATTGCCAGTTGAGAATGTGTTTCTCTCCCTTCTTAGAGAGTGAGTGGACTCTCTGAGGAGAGAGCTATATCTTTTTTATGTTTATATTCCTGGTCTGCCATGTAAAGGTACATTGTAAATGCTGATTGAATTTAAGTGAGGATAGAATGAAAAAGGTCTATAAAGATAAATACCAAACTGAAAACAACAGAAGGCAAGAAGAAATGGGGACTGGAGAAGGCTGGCAAAGATGACTTAATACTTATCTGTAATTTTTCAGCCAAGAGAAATTATCCATGTACAATTGAAATTACTTGTTAAAAGCATAGCTCTATGGTCATAGGCATATAAATAGTCTACACAGCAGGACATAACAGAAGAAGGCATTCTGTGGTTACTCCGATCAGAGAGGAAAACTACGGCTAACACTGGTCAAGCTCTTCTTATGTTACAGGGATATCTCTAAGTACTTGCTCTAACTCTTCTGCAGGCAGAAAACTGAGAGTTAACTGTATACTAATTCCCCGGTTTTCTTGGTGGTGGTGTTGTTGTTTGTTTGTTTTTGTCAGAGTCTCACTCTGTCGCCCAGTTTGGAGTGCAGTGGCACGATCACAACAATCATGACTCACAGCAGCCTCAACCTCCTGGGCTCAGGCAATCCTTCCACCTCAGTCCCCTGAGTATCTGGGGCTACAGGTAGGTGCCAATTTTTTGTAGAGACAGGGTTTCACTATGTTGCCTAGGCTGCTTTCAAACTCCTTGTCTCATGCAATCTGCCCACCTCAGCCTCCCAAAGTGCTGAGATTATAGGTATGAACCACTGCACCCAGCCCTGATTTCTCTTTAGACTGGTTGCTTGACTCTCATGGACCCAGGTCCACATCGCCAAGATATGGACCAAACACTTTCCCACAAAAAGGTTTAAGGAATGAAACCCTTTCAAAATTGTTGCTATACTGACCAGTAGTTCTGTTTCTCCTGCAGATGAGTCAGTTTTTAGGCCAAGACTAAAGTGACAGGAGCATTTGTCCAGTTAGGAGGAGCCAAAGGAAATCCCTGCCAAAGGCGTGTACTTGGCTTCTAGAGTTGAAGGAGGGATGCTTAAGTGAGTCACTTGAGTTGCTCGGGCAACAATACTTTAAGATTTTAAAATGCTTTCAATTTGCAAAAGGACAGGAAATTTAGACTGGGAAAAGCTGGATGGACAAAAGTCACTTTACCAGATTTTTTTTTTTTTTTTTTTTGAGGTGGAGTCTCACTCTGTCGCCCAGACTGGAGTGCAGTGGCTGCTCCCGGCCACCGCAGCGTCGACCTGCTGGGCTCCGGCAATCCTTCCGCCTCAGCCTTCCAAGTAGCTGGAACTACAGGTGCGCGCTACCACACCCGGCTAATTTTTTTTTTGGTTTATTGTAGAGATGAGGTCTCACCAAGTTGCCCAGGCGGGTCTCGAACCCTCAGGCTCAGGCAATCCACTCACCTCAGCCTCCCAAGGCGCGGGATTACAGGCTGAGCCACTGAGCCCGGCTGCTTTACCAGATTTCTGGCACTCAGCCTCCCTCTCCCTTCTGGCATTACAAGTACTTCTCTCATCTAAAGCAAGGGCACAGAGTACACTCTGACACTTTGGTCACCCTGCCAGCAAGCAGCAGGGCTCCAGCTCCAATTAAAGTGCCAATCAGAACAGTTAGGAATATGAGTTCTGGAGTAAGACAGGCTAGGTAAGAATCCTAACTCTGCCCTCAGCTAGTTATGTGACCTTGAGTGAGAGTTACTTATCCTCTCCAAGTCTCCCATGCATTCATCCATTTCACAAATAATTATTAAATGTCTCATGTGGGCTTAGCACTGAACAGGGAGAGAACAGTGAACAAACGTGCATCTCATCCTTATGAGGCCTGCACATTAGTGGAGACCTAGCGCAGATCTAGTAGGGACCTGTGGTAGAGACTGCCAGATAGTGTCTCAGTCCTCAATCAACCCCTCTTCCTCCTAGGATCACAACCTCCCAGGTATCAACTGTTCAGCTGGAGATGATGCACTCTGAGGATAGGTACATATCAGCATATGAAGGTATACAGATAAGGGCTCAGTCACAGGTGACCGTGGTCACGCTGTGTCCATTACTCTTGCCAACTGTCTCCTCTCAGCTGCAGCCTCTCCTGCAGCCCACCAGCACTGTTCTTTTCTGGGGGCAAAGTTGAAGCCTTGAGCCACTCAAGTAGCCTGTGTAGCCTGGATCCCCAGCATTCCATCTCCCCAGGGATGAGGATGAGAAATACCATTTAAGAGTCTCAAATAGTAAAACATGCTAATAAAATATAATAATACAAATAAAATATAATAATAAAGTATTCTTAGGGCAGTCAATGTTGGACTTTGAAAACTTGCAGATTAGTCTTAGAATGTTAGTCTAATTTCATATTCTTTTCCTCTTTCTACCTTTTATCCCTGAACCTATGTAGTAGATACTTGCTTTGTGCCACAGACAGCTTCTCCCCCTTCTTATGGGGAGAATACCCTTGATTTTGTTTGGAGGTAACCATTTCCTTCCTACTCTCATCAGGTGTCTCAGGTAAAGCTGACTCCCCCCTGGCTCTAGGAAGTGAACACATGTCTCAGGTTTAAGTTCCTTTCCCTCTGGACAACATGACTCATTCAAGAATGGGACATGACCTATTGTCAAGCCAACTGGAGTCGCTAAGACTCAATGCTGAGGTCATTGAGCAGATTCCTTGTTTGAAGCAGATTCATTGTTTTTCACTTGACTAAAATATGGAAAAATGTATGCTGAAGCTAAGCCACCTTGCTATCACAAGAAGAGTCTGTGAAGGTGGCCAACTCAGAGAGAGGCCATGCTGAGAAATAAATGTGGGAAAACTAGTGCCAATGTCAGGTGGAACACTGATTAAGCTGTACCAGCAGCCAGTCCCATCTCTAGCCTTTTCAGTTATATGAGAAAATAAATGCCCTTTTTGCTTAAGCTAGTTTAGAAGTTTAGATTCTTTGTCACAGGTAGTAGAAAAAGTCCTTCTCCATTTTCCCAACTCACCAACACAGCTTGACATTAAGAGAATCACTTCCCGGCCAACAAGTAAAAAAGGGTCCATTCACTATGCCTCCCAGTTCCACAGTCTTCTTATTCTTTGTCTCTTTAAGCCTGACCAAGTTCCCTTGTGCTTGTGCACAGCAGAACTGACCTCCACCTTCTGTGACATACAGCCAGCTGGTTTGGATTGCTGCATTAATCTAGGGTTTTAGCATGACTGGTGGCATTGTGTTATTTTATTAACAAAATCTATTGGCTGAATAAGTTAAGATAGTAGGCCCAAAAACATGCCCCCAACCCACCACATATACACACAGAAGAAACAATGAGTCCTAGACCTTTGAAAATACTACTATTTCCTTATATTTTCAATATTTAGTCTCCAAAAGCAGGTAATGTGTTTAAGACTAAAATCTGATTGTACCAATTAACACTAGTCAAAATCAGAAACCACTAAAAAAAAAAGAAAAGAAAAGAAATGAGGACTCACCAATCAAGGACCAGATAGGATTATTCTCTTCTTCAATGCTTGAAAATTGACCGATGAGATTAGCTTGAACCTCAGTATTTAAAGTAGGTAAACCTCTTTCCATCAGGGTCTTGTTAACCTCAACACAAGTCTGAACACCAATAGAATTCAGGACTTCCTTCAAGTTAAAAGTCCTATAAAACATAAAATGAAATCCCATCAGGGAAAATATTTGTTCATCAGCTTTTGTGTTTTTTTTAACAGAGCGATTTCTTTCGGATGTCTATCAATTTTCTCTTATACAGACAATAATAATTTCTATTCAGAATGACTTATAAAACAGTAGCTCCTTCCAACCACCAACCCTTATATGTGACATATGTTTTAGTGCTTAAGATCATTCAGCTATGTAGTTAGTGTTTAAATAAAAAAGGAGAAGCAGAAAAATACAGTTTCTGAAAATAAGTCTGCAACTCCATTTATATGCAGGGTTATCAAAAGGGACAGAAAACATCAATTTATTTCTTAAAATAAACCCTGAGTAGATTCATTCATAAATCTTTTTTTAATGTGCTTGGAAAAGGATGTAGAATCTCAGTTCATTTATCTATGCCTAGGCAGTTAATTCTATAACATCAATCAAAAACAACAAATAAAGATATTCAGAGGTCAAATTACCTAAAACCAAAGATAATAAGCTTCTTCCCATTATTACTTTAAAGTAACTACTGAATAATTCTGAATATATAGAGTCCAGAAAATGGTAAAAAAGAAATAAAGGAGTGGATTATTTAATAGGTAAGGAAAAGGAAGTAATTATAAAGAGCATTTGTTGGATCCACAGCTATTAAGGAATGATGATTGAAGCCAGGCTTGGTGGCTCAGCCTGTAATCCCGTGCTTTGGGAGGCTGAAGTGAATGGATTGCCTGAGCCCGTGGGTTCGAGACCCACCTGGGCAACTTGGCGAGACCTCATCTCTACAATAAATCAAAAAATCAGCCAGGCATGGTAGCGCGTGCCTGTAATTCCAGCTACTTGTAAGGCTGAGGCGGAAGGATCGCTGGAGCCCAGCAGGTCAAGGCTGCAGTGGCCGGGAATGGCCACTGCACTCCAGTCTGGGCGACAGAGTGAGACTCCAACTCAAAAAAAAAGGAATGATGATTGAAAATTCTATCTTACTATCCAGAAAGGGTCTTTAAGATAACTTGGCAAAATGGGAATTAAAGAATGAGAGATGGGCCTAAGGACAGCAGGTAGTATAATGGAATGAGCTGGAACACAAACTGTAGTACTTATGAACCTGGGTTCAAATTCTGACTCTATATGCCTATACTTGCTATATGTCTATATTCACTTAGCAGATTGTCAGGCATGTAGTAAATGCTTAATCAGATGTAGAAGAAAAAAGGAAAAATGGCTTATCATTATTATCATCATTAACAGCAATCAGAAGTCCTTGACTGGAATCTGTTATAACCCCACAGTAGACTTGACTTTGGGGCTCTGCAACCCAACAGTAGATTGTTGGTGGCAAAATTTTTACCTTCTTTTTATTCACTGCAAAGTATTATCTTAGCTTTTTCCCGCTTTTAGTTTAGTGAGTTCTTAGACTAAAGGAAACATTACATCTTAGCATAAACTATGGCTTCCTATTCACAGTAAAGAAGAAAAAACTTGGCCGGGCACAGTGGCTCAAGCCTATAATCCCAGCACTTTAACAGCTGAGGTGAGAGGATTACCTGAGCCCACAGGTTCGAGACCAGCCTGGGCAACATGGTGAGACCTCATCTCTACAATAAATAAAAAAACTAGCTGGGCATGGTAGCGCATGCCTGTAGTTCCAGCTATGTGGAAAGCTGAGGCAGAAGGACCATCTGAACCCAGCAGGTCGAGGCTGCAGTGGCCATGAGCATGCCACTGCACTCCAGCCTGGGCAACAGAGTGAGACTCCAACTCAAAAAAAGAAAAGAAAAAAAGAAGAAGAAAAAAACTTGGCCAGGTGAGATGGCTCATGCCTATAATCCCAGCTCTTTAGAAGGCAGAGGTAAAAGGATTACCTGAGCTCAAGGGTTCAAGACCAGCCTTAGCAAAGTGGTGAGACCTCGTTTCTACA
This sequence comes from Tarsius wallacei, assembly GCA_963574415.1. NCBI lineage: Eukaryota > Metazoa > Chordata > Mammalia > Primates > Tarsiidae > Tarsius > Tarsius wallacei. The sequence goes on from CAUYQG010116952.1 coordinate 8,485, forward strand.
ATAAATTAAAAAATTAACTGGGTCTGGTGGTGCACGCCTGTAGTTCCAGCTACTAGGAAGACTGAGAAAGAAGGATCTCATGAGCCCAGCAGGGCGAGGCTACAGTGACCATGGGCGTGTTACTGCACTCCAGCCTGGGTGACAGAGTGAAACTCCGACTTAAAAGAAAAAGAAAAGAAAAAAACTCTTTCTCGTTTTCAAGATACATCATCAAGCCAAAAATAAATGATATCTGAATCTACTGACTAATTAGGATCATCTGCTTTTTTATATTATGAATACTATTACCCCATCCATAATGACATTAATTGACTATATTAATTTCCTAAAAAATCAGATGAAATTATAAAAAGGATTTAATAACTACATAGTTATTAATAGCTAGCATTCACCAAGCACATACTATTTGCCAGATACTGGTACACAAGTCATCTTAAGTTCTCACAACTTTAAGGTAGATACAATTATTATTCCCTTTTTACAAGTGAGAATTTGAGGCTTAGTGATTTGGGAACTTGTTCAGGCATACATAAAAGATCAATAGCAGGCCAGGCACGTAATCCCAGCACTTGGGAGGCCGAGGCGAGTGGATTTCCTGAAACTGGGAGTTCGAGACCAGCCTGGGCAACTTGGTGAGACCTCGACTCTGTAATAAATCAAAAAATAAGCCGGGCGTGGTAGCACATGCCTGTATTTCCAGCTACTTGGAAGGCTAAGGTGGAAGGATCGCCTAAGCCCAGAAGGTTGAGGCTGTGGTGGCCATGAGCGTGAGACTCCAACTCAAAAAAAAAAAAAAAAAGTCAATAGCAGAGCTAGGATTTAAACCCAGGTCTGTCTCACCTGAAAGCTTGTCCTCTTAGTAACCACTTTCTACATGCTTTATATTAATACTTTAGCACCATTAGATGTTCACTAAAGTCTTAATTAGTACACATTTCTGAAAAATAAGTTACCCAGTGTAGGGAAATGCTAAGATAAGACCAACTGCAGAATCAGAGGTTTTTTTTTCATTGTAGGTCTTGGGTCCTAGAATATGAAATGAGCCTGGCAGGTGCCCACCAGAATCAAGAGAAAAGGCAGGGCCTTGAGACATCAGATCAGGGCTCAGGCCTTGGTTTTCCCTTTTCTAGATGTGCAACCCAAGGCAAATTCTATTCTCTTTCTAAGCTTCAGCTCAAAATGAGACGTTTGGATTCTAACCACTTGGGCTCCTTCTGGCTGTTAATATTCTAGGATTTTATCAAGTAATTGACATGCTCTCTGAGTAATGGGTAGGAGGATGGGAGGATAGGTGAATCTGCCTTCGGTAACAGAAACATAGAGGACTTGCCCCCGAAAACAACTGAAAGAGGAACCAGCGGGAGGAGCTGACCCACATAAGACTCATGGAAACACCTGGCTATTGACTGAGACTAGGAATTTTCTGACTTGGACAGGACTTCCAATGGGATGATCTAAATGCAGAATCTAAATGGGATTCCAGCATTCAATGAATACTGGAGATAAATTTTAAATTTAGCAAAAATGAAACCTTCACTGGAATTGTGTCATAGAATTATCACCCTTTTTTTTTTTTTTTTTTTTGAGTTGGAGTCTCACTCTGTCGCGCAGGCTGGAGGGCAGTGGCACACTCAGGACCACCCCAGTGTCAACCTGCTGGGCTCCGGCGATCCTTCTGCCTCAGCCTTTCAAGTAACTGGAACTACAGGCGCACACTACCACAGCAGGGTGGATTCATAAAGTCAATAAACATTTGATTGCAGAAAAATAGTGAAGTCAGAGCAACTGAACCTGGAAATTCCTCTTTGAGAGAACAATTCTAAACACTGAGCTTGGTGGATTTCTGGTTTTTGTTTGTTTTTTCCACGACACTGTTAAAGAAAAGTTCTTGCACACACCCACTGTAAGTGGAAATACTACACTCATCCTGGCACTTGTCATGGAAAACACCTCTGTCTTCCTATGAAAGGACATCTGAGCCTTCAGAGATATTAAAAGAAATTTTAGAAAAATAAGGTGTAACAGAAACTTCTCTAAAGCACAGTCCTAATGTCATATCCAGATGTCCAAGGTTTCTCTTGTTCTGTGAAACACGTAGAGCTTTAATACAAGGAGGAACAAATACAAACATTTTGGACTTACTCTTTGTTCATGCCTTCAAGTAGAACAGTTGAAATCCTTTTTAATTTGTCTGCAAGCTCAGGTAGGCCTTCTGTAACAGCACCCACCATGTTTTTGGTAATTAGGGACAAGCAGGCAATAATTTTCAACTGATTCAGCTTTTCTGTCAGTTCCTGAAGACGTGCTGCATCTGTCATGAGTGTCTAACATATTTATTTAAGATATAAAAATAGAAAGAGTAGCTCAATATCACAAAAATGTAAAATAAGCCATGTCACACCCAAACTCCCATTTTTATCTGAGTTTAGTAAAGTCATTAAATCACGCAACACAGACCAGTTGATTGAAAGTTAGAACTTAAGAATTGTAATATTGGAAAACTTGGAGGAAGAAAAAAAAATCACTCACCTCTGGTAATTCTTTTTTCTGATAATCCCACTGTAACAGTTTCAAGTAACTATTATTAAGCACCAATGTAGGGCTCAGGCTTGGCTTGGAGCTATTTTCAGCCCCAGGAGTGAAAGCAGTCTCAGAAAGAGAAAGTAATTCTTCATTTACAGATTCTTTTATCCATTCTGTAGTTTGATCAAGAGCACCTAAGAGTGAAAAAGCCACATATTTGTCCTAGAGCCAACAGATCCTTTCCTTTGTGCTATGTTAGGTGCTCGGCATTAATGAAAAGACACAGCCAGACCCCTCAAGGAGTGGACAGTCCAGATGGGGATTCAGATCTGTAAACCAACAGTTATGACAGAATACAACAAATGCTGGAAGGCACAATGAGATTGGTGGGAGCAGAAGTTGTCCAGGAAAGGGTCTAAGAGGAAGAGCTCTGCAAGTGACACTTGAAGGTAAAAGGTAGGCAGAGGAAAGGGCTGACATTCCAGGCAAGGAAACCGGCCTATATAAAGATCTAGAAAAGAGAGCATATAGCACATTTTGGTTGCTATAAACACATCTGTATTGCTTGTCCATAAAGAAGTAGAGAGAAGAGGGTAGTAGCAGATGGTATAGGATGAGTAGACAGAAGCTAGCTCACAAACGACCTGGCGTTGTGTACAGAGAAGGCATTTAGACCAAAGGCATTAATCATTAAACATTCTGAGGCCCTGGACCCTTCTGAGTGTCTGATTAGAGCTATGCCTTTCCCAGGATGCATGTGCATGCTCATGTGCACAGACATGCCCACAAACAATTTTCATTCTATCTTGTTATATTTATAGCCCCAGGTTACAAACACCAGCTACAGGGAATGAGAAGTTTTTGAATAACATTTTTTCAACACAGATCTGATGGGATCAGATATGAATGTTAGAAAAATCACTTGGAAAGGAAGACTGAATTCGTGGAGGGAGCATAGACTGTCGCAGTGGTTCAGACAAGAGAGTGAATGGACAGAGCAGTGGAAGTGAAGGGTACAGGGGAAAAACATTTATGGGGAACACCCACAGGTTTGGTGACCTCCTAAATGCAGGAAGTAGGAAAGAAGGATTCTAGGATGACTTCCGGATTTCTAGCTTGGATAGATGAATGAATGATTGTGCTCTCTATCAAAATATGGACTATAGGCTAGAGAGGTCCTGAAATAAATCCTTCCCATAACCTGTCTAGGGCCATGCTAATCTTCAAGTTATCAAATCCAACATCTCTGTAATACCTGTCACTCTGAGTACAACCCTCCTGAAGTTCTTTCTTTTCCTGGTTTCTGTGACTCCACTCTCTCCTGGTTTCCTCTAGTTTTCCTTCCACATCTCAAACCTAGGTTCCTCTTCCTCTGCCTCCTCCTTAAATACTGATGTTTCCAAGGACTCTACCCAATTTTGATTTGTTACTCTTCAATTTCACTGGACCGTCTTATCTGTGTCCATGGTTTCTATTTCTATCTGTACCCCAGAAGGTTCCTAGATCTATATCTCTAGCCTCATTTCTCTCCTGAGTTTTGATCTTATTTGCATAATGGGGAAGTGAAAGGAGAGTCACTGCATTTGAGGCTGGGAAGAAATGCTCAGTAGAGCACACTGCTACATGGTGTTTCCATCATCCAGACACAATAGGTATAAAGAACATCAAGCCTATAGACAACAGTAAGAGAATTAGGAAGTTATGAGTTTTTAGTATCTAATTACCTTTGCTTGTTGGTAATTATTACTCACATTTACTTATTTTTTTCACACACAAATATAATTATGTATTCATATATGTATATATTAATGTATTTATAGACATGTAATAATTTCATACAATAAAGGATTCAGCTTTTAAATGTCTGGTTTGGCAACTGCCACCTAAAACAAGATATAGACCATATCTATTACCCCGGAAAGTTCTCTCATCTCCCTTTCCAGTCAATTTGCATTCCCTCAACTACTTTTAAATTCTAACTTTATGGATTAATTTTGTCTTCTAGAACTTCATGTAAATGTAATCATATAGTGCCTAGCATTATATGTTTTTAAGATTTATCAATGTTGTGCGATATGTCATAGTTCAGTCTCTTTTTTAGGGCTTAAAAAATAATTTTTAAATTTTGAAATAGTTTAAAACTAAGAAGTTGTAAAAATAGTACAGAGAGTTTCTGTATACCCTTCACCCAACTACCCCACCCCCACCCCCGCCCAGAGTGCACTATCAAAATCAGGAAACAGACATTGGTACAATACCATTAACTTAGATATACACTTTATTTGGATTTTACCTGCATTCACTGTGCTAGTGCATGTGTAGAGTTCTATGAAGTTTTATTACATATATGGATTCCGATTCCATCCCATAAAAATACTCCCTCATGTTATCCTCTAACAGTCATACTCTCACCCCAATCCTAACTTCTGCCAACCATATAATATGTAATCATTATAAATTGTTTGTCCCCGCCCCCTATCCCCCACCAACACACACACACATTCTTATGTTGAGGCCTTAACTCCCACTGTGATGTCATTTGGAGATGGAGCATTAGGGATATAACTAGGGTTAGACAAAGTCATGAGGATGGGTGTTCTTATAACAGGAGACAAGAAAGACCTTGCTCTCTCTTTCTACATGCACACACTGAGAAAAGGACATGTGAGAGTCAAGAAAGTAGCTGCCTGAAAGCCAGGAAGAAAGCCCTCATCAGAAACCAAGTCAGCCGGCACCTTCTTTTGGTCTTCTGGCCTCCAGAATGTGAGAAATAAATTTCAGTTGTTTAAGTCACCCAGGCTATGATATTTTGTTATGGCAGCCTGAGCAGATCAATACAATAACTCTTTGAAATTGACTCTGCTTACTCAGTATCCATCCAAGTTTTGTGATAGTTTGTTTATTACTGAGTAGTACTCCACTGTATGGATGTACTAGTTAGTCCACGTACCTGTTAAAAGACATTTGGGTTGTTTCTAGTTTGGGGCGACACAAATAAGGCTGCTACAAACACTCATATACAAGTTTCTGTGTGAATGTAAGTTTACAATTCTCAGGGATAAAGACTCAATATTGTGATTGCTAAATTGTATGGTTAAGTGTATGTTTAACAAGAAACTGCCAAATGATTTCCCAGAGTTTTATCTTTTTTATTTTTTAGTCTTTATTTTTAATATAATTTAGTTAATTGTAAATTTACATCATTTAATTTTTAGTAATGGCTGGGTTTGCTAGCTCACAAAATTCCTGAAAGTGTAGCAAGAGGCTCCCACATTAGTATCAGCTACATCCAGCAAACCACTGACACTGCCCATTTCTAAAATTAGTTATGTCGAACAGAGTCCAACACAAGCAGGCATAGAGGTACTTTACATTTATTGCTTGAAATAGGCTTGGTGAGAACATAAACATAACTTGCAGTGCAGAGGGACTGGTCAGCAAGTCTGCTGGCAAGAGAGCTTCGAAAGCAAGACAGAATGAGGAAGCAGACTAAGGAGTCAAATTTGCATTGCAGGTGAATGAATCTCAACTAAGTGCAACCTAACAACAAAGCAATCAACGAGGGTCCCCTCTGCAGGATAAGTGGCTGGTGCAGTAGCTGGGAGTGTGGCCTCTGAACGAGGCAGTCTGAACTGAAGTCTGGCCTTCATCGTTCATGCACTGGGCAAGTTACTTAATCTCACCTCAATCTCCTGTTCTGTGAATTGAGGACAATAATAGGACCTACCTGCAGTTGTGGTAAAGCTCCAACAATTAATATATGCAAAACACTTAGAACTGTTTCTGGCACAAATGAAATGTCCAATAATAGTTAGCAATTGTAATATTAGCTCATTTAACTCTCCACACAACCTTTAAAGAAGAGATTCTTGTCTCAGGGAGTCCCAGTCAGGTTCTCTGCCTGATATACAACAGTTGCCTCTGACAGAAGTGGTCACCCATGGAATAGAAAGAGTGAGTAGGCTAAGGGGTAGATTGAATAAGACAGGCTTTTCTGGGGAACCTGGCTTTTTCTTTCCTTCTTTCTTTCTTTTTTTTTTTTTGAGTTGGAGTCTCACTCCGTCGCCCAGACTGAAGTGCAGTGGCCGCCCCCGGCCACCGCAGCCTCGACCTGCTGGTCTCCAGCGATCCTTCCACCTCAGCCTTCCAAGTAGCTGGAACTACAGGCGCGCACTACCACGCCCAGCTAATTTTTGATATATTGTAGAGATGAGGTCTCGCCAAGTTGCCCAGGCGGGTCTCGAACCTACGGGCTCAGGCAATCCACCCACCTCGGCCTCCCAAAGCACAGGATTACAGGTTGAGCCACCGAGCCCAGCCACAGAGTCTCATTCTTAATTTGATCTTAAAGTGTGACAGTGTCTAGTTAGGTTGTCCTTTCACATTAGACAGGTTTACCAAGTTTAATTCTTCTGCCTTACAAATATTTATCACTGGAAATGAGATTTTATACTTGAATTCATTTCATTTGTAAGCATATGGCACTTATATATTACTATAATGAGTTATTATTATTAGGAGCCTCACAGTTATTATTAGCAGAATTCCCCTAATATTAGTCATCTCTATTGACAAACAACTACAACCCACACAGGATTGCTCCAAAAGGTGCCTCTGCAAGTGGTTGTCTCTGCAAGTAGACACCACTCCCTGCAGAAAGTAGAAAGAAGACAAGAAGGGGAAGGCACCCACCATTAGCCACCAGAGCTTAAATGAGACTGCTTCCAACCACAAAACAATCCCCAAGTACTCAATTGCCACCAGACTTCCTTGCTTATTGGAGTCCACATTTTTCTGAAGCATGAAGATATTTCTTTGGGCCACCATGAAATGGGTTCATTCCAATTCTTTTTTTTTTTTTTTTTGAGTGTAGTCTCACTGTGCTGCCCAGGTTAGAGTGCAGTGCCCATGGCTACCCCAGCGTTGACCTGTTGGGCTCCAGCGATCCTTCTGCCTCAGCCTTCCAAGTAGCCAGAACTACAGATGCACGCTACTGCACCCAGCTAATTTTTGATTTATCGAAGAGACGAGGTCTTGCCAAGTTGCTGGGGCTGGTCTCGAACCCGCAGGCTCAGGTAATCCACTCGCCTCGGCCTCCCAAAGTGCTGAGATTACAGGCTGAGCCACCAAGCTCAGCCTCATTCCAATTCTTAAACAGGGGTCTCAGCCTCAGCACTACTGACATGTTGGGTTGGATAATTATTTGTTGTGGGGTGATGTCCTCCTGTTCACTATAAGATGTTTGGCAACATCACTGGGCTTTACTCACTAGATGCCAGTAGCACTCCATACCCCCCAGCCTTACCTAGCCAGGTTAGGATAACCAAAAGTGTCTCCAAGACATGGTAAATAGGGGGTGGGGGGCAGGGCGTGGGGTGGGTTGGAAGGGTAGGACAAAATCACCCTGGTTGAGAACTGACTTAAATGACAATTATTATTTATTTACTTTTGTTCACAAGTATTTTCTCCAACCTTGGGAAAAAAAGTCTCTTACATCATGAATCAAGTGAAATTTGGCATCTGAAGGTGTCTCTAGAAGGTTTAAAGTTTGGAGGCTATATTTTTCTCTATTGGGGCTGTCTGCCTTAGGACAAAACTTACTTTACAAGGGGATATCAAAAAAAAATCTGGAATTTATTTATAAAAAATTGTGTATTTATTCATACATGTTTAAACTTCAGTCACCTTCAAAGTACTCTGTTTGATGAAATACACCTATTGAGACACTTTTTCCACTGCTCAAAACTCTGAATTAGTCAATTATGATGCCTTTTAGTGCTTCTGCCATTTTTTGTTTCGCATCTTCCACATCAGCAAAATGTTTCCCTTTGAGGACTTTTTTCATCCAGGAAAACACAGAAAGGTCACTTGGGGTGAGATTGGGTGAACAGGGAGGGTGGGGCACGAGGGCTCATGCTGTTTTTGGTCAAAAACCGCTGAACACTGATCACGGTATGGGCAGGTGCATGGTCATGGTGGAAGCAGTCACCTGTTTGCCACAAATCAGGATGCTTCTTCCTGATGCAATTCTCTCAAAACTTCCAGATAAAAACTCTGGTTGACTGTTTGATCTAGAGGAACAAATTCCAAGTGTGCTACGAGGGGCCCACCCTCCAAAAGATAATTCTGGGTTTTTCTGGGTGCCCCTCGTATTTTACTTTAGGCCCGGTTCTAAGGTTTCCCACAAGAAACAAATTGCTTTTTATATCACGGTTCTTATAAAATTGTGTATTTAGTAGAATTTATAAGGTGACAATTGCTAAGAAATGCAACCTGAGCACAGGTGCAGTTAAAAAAAAAAAAAAAAAAGGCCAGAGAAAGAAATAAAGAATGGACTGAAAATCTTCCTCAAACCTAGCACTGGAACAGCGATAATTTATGAGTAGCTCTGTTTGCCACACTAAAGCAACACCACCCCCAGAATTTCACAACTCTATTTCTCCTCAGCTGCCAAATGTTGTTCTTGGTTTGCTAGTTGTTTATAAAGATGTAAAAGACTTGCAGTCTTTTATTTAAAAGACATCCAACTGAGAGCAAGCAAGTAGAAATCATGGTGAATATAATTACAATGTGGCGTAATAAGCATTATACTACAAGTTTAATCATTTATAGCTGACACATTTAAAAGCCCATTTAATTATCTGGAACAAAAGCAACAGTGTGGCACAGTGGTTCTCGATCCTGGCTGACTTTAGTTAGAATCATCCCCGGAGCTTTAAAAAAACAAAAAATGGAAGGTGGAGGTGGAAGGATCGCCGGAGCCCAGAGGTCGAGGCTGTGGTGGCCAGGAGCGGCCACTGCACTCCAGTCTGGGTGACAGAGTGAGACTCCAACTCAAAAATAAATAAATAAATAAATAAAAAATAAAAAGACAAAAAAAAAAAAAAATGATGGTGGACACACAGCTCCTGAAGACTCTGAATTATTCAGTTCAAGGCGGGGCTCAGGCCTCAGTGTTTAAAAAAGCCCAGATGATTCTAACTTGTAGTCAGAATTGAGTACAACTGGAAAAGCAGAAAGAAAATGTGTTTAGAGAAAAGATTGGCTTTTCTCTCAGGGATCTGCTGAGATTTCACTCCTACAAGCTAGCAAGTTGACTGCTCTATGTGGCTCCAAAAGCAGGGTCAATCCCATGAGGCACTTATATACTCAGTTTTTCATGGGAACAGTATCAAAAACTGTTCGATTCCCTCATTTATTTGACAATAACTACTGAATATCTTCTAGGTTCCAGGTATTATACCAAGTACTGGGGATTCATAGATAAATAAACACAGTCCCTGCACTCAAGAAGTTCTTAGTCAAGTAGAAGAGAGAAACACAAGAACAAGCAATGGCCTGACAGGTGCACTTACTTAAGTGCCCCAATCTTCAGTTAGAAAAATATAATTCCTTTATCCATGACATCTGCTGTTTTTTGCCTAGCAATACCTTACTTTCTCTTCTTTTGGTACTGATTTTCTTTGAGAAATCACTTTCCTTCATTGCAAATATCAGTTGAGGGGTCTTGTCTCTCTAACCAGGAGTTGTCCTAGCTGAGTCAGATGCCCATTGATCTCTTTCCTGGGACTGAGTGGACCAGAGTATTCAAGGATGGCCCATGTCTGAGGTGCACATCAACCATCATGGAGATGGATCCCTGCTTTCCTGCCCAGATTCCTGATGCTCCTCTGGTATCTGGTATTTTAGCTTTTCCTTTGAGTCTGTAAACTGCCTTCAATCTTCCATTCACTTCCTTTTTGGTTAAGTCAGCTAGAGTTGGTATCTGTTGCTTGCAATATAACCCAGATAATATAACACAAAACTGAGAAATCCAAAGAAAGTAGGAAAAATAGCAGCTTGGTTCAATCTGGACTTGGACATGGGAGACCTAGCTCCACTACTCATTAGCTGTGTGAGTCTGACTTTAAGGAGGTCATTCTTGAGCATCAGCATGCACTTTTTTTTTCCTGAGGATGTTTTATAAATATCTCCTGAATGCCTTCTGTGTCAGGCAAAGGCAATCCCAATGCAGTCTGATCTATTTCTGAAAGAGATATTTATGTCCCATAGAATTTTTTAAAGAATCACGTGGAAGAAAGTTCATGAAAACATTTGATCAGATATAAGATATTATCTAAATAAATAAAACCTTTTCTTTCTGGGTATTTTTTAAATTACTTATGGTCCTGTCTAGGGATAATATGTTACTCTTTCCACAGATAATTTAGCTGTTGGATCTAATGTAGTTACCTTGTTGATGCTAACTTAGAACACACACTCGATCATTGCCTAAGGGTTTCCTGGGTATATTTTATTTTATTTTATTTTATTTTCCCCCTTTTCCTGGGTATATTTTAAATAGGCAATTATATAAAAATCTCTCCTTAGGTAAAATAAAAGATTTTCCTGGAGTTATTTTAAAAATCTAGAGTACTTCTCTATATTAGCTTTCCAATAATTCTTTTTTTCTTTCACTTTTATTTCCAATAATTCTTACACAAAAATCCTGTACACCCAAAAATCCCTGTACACACAAAAATCCAGCAACACTTTTGTCCTTCTGTGTGATACGGTGAGGCTCTTATTTTGATAATAGAGCAGAGGGGCTGACTTTTGGCACAGTGACTCGGGCCATTATTAACAGCTGCCATACTCTCTGCTTCCTGGACTCTTGATTTCTCTTGCTGGGCAATAATGACCTATATGCAAAGCTTTTTTTTTTTTTTAACTTTTTTTTTGAGTCAAGGTTTTGCTATGTCACCCACGCTGAAGTGCAGTGGTGCAATAATGGCTCACTGTAGCCTTGATCTCCTGGGCTCAAGCAATCCTTTCACTTCAGCCTCCCAAGCAGCTGGGACTATAGGCATGTGCTACCATACCTGGCTAATTTTTTAATTTTTTTTTTTTTTTTTTGTAGAGATGGGGTTTCACTCTGTTTACCAGGTCTTGAACTCCTGCCCTAAAGTAATCCTCCTGCCTTGGCCTCCCAAAGTGCTAGGATTACAGACATGAGCCACTGCACCCAGTCTCTAATCTTAAATCTCTGAAAATATCCAATCAACACAAAAGGTGCAAATAATTACAGGTCACTAAGCCTGGGTTTTAAAAAGAGAAGCACAGCTACTTAGAAGGCTGAGATGGAAGGATCACCTAAGCCCAGCTGGTTGAGGCTGTGGTGGCCGTGAGTGTACCACTGCACTCCAGCGACAAAAGTGAGATTTCAACTCAAAAAAGAGAGAGAGAGAGAGAAGAAAATGAAACAATCTGAAATGAACAAAATCATAATTCAACCCTATATTAAGGAATTTGCTCAAGATTCCCAGCTCTCTTGAATCAAGACATGGGCTCATTTGTACACATGGACACATACACAGGCACACAAATGGGCTAATTTGCACACATGGACACATACACAGGCATACAAATGAAACCAACCACTAAGCCTCAGGAAAATGCTGCTGACAACAGTTGCCACAGTTCAGGTTTCAGATTCAGGTTCTCTGTAGGGTTCTACTTTCCTTACTCCCTCTATCCCTTTGGAGCTAAGACAACATAGTCCTTTGAGTCATAGAAGTTTTGTAGAAGGATCCTTAGAAGTTATCTGACTAGACTTCTAGATATTGAGATGACTAGAAAGTCTCTGCCAGCTGATCCCAGAGCTACTTAGAGCTACTCAGCTGCAATACCACCACAGACAGCTGACATCTTATTTGAAGAGGGAAAGCGTTCCATAGTGTCTAAATGCACATGCTTTCAGTCCCATCACTTACTAGCATTCACCTAGTACCTGAACCTCATTTTCCTCATTTGTAAATAGGGGGTGATAACAGCACCAATCTTTTTTTTTTTTTTTTTTTTTTTTTTTAGTTGGAGTCTCACTCTGTTGCCCAGACTGGAGTGCAGTGACATGCTCCCAGCCACTGCAGCCTCAACCTGCTGGGCTCCGGCGATCCTTCCGCCTCAGCTTTCCAAGTAGCCAGAACTACAGGCGCACGCTACCACACTCAGTTAATTTTTTATTTATTATAGAGACAAGGTCTCACCAAGTTGCCTGGGTGGGTCTCGAACCCGCAGGTTCAGGCAATCCACTCACCTCGGCCTCTCAAAGTGCTGGGATTACAGGCTAAGCCACCGAGCCCAGTCGACAGCACCAATCTTATAGGGTTATTGTGAGGTATGAATGAACTAATAAATATAGAGTGTCTGGCACAGTAAGGGCTTGGCATGTAATAAGTGCTCAAGAAAAATGTTAGCTAGCACTGATTGCTACTAGTAATAGAGAAGCCCATTCCACAGTTAAAACAGTTCCAACTAAGTCAGGTATAGTGGCTCAAGCTTGTAATCCCAGCACTTTTGGAGGCAGAGGCAAGAGGATTGCCTGAGCCCATGGGTTCAAGACCAGCCTGGACAACACGGTGAGACCCCGTCTCTACAATAAGTAAAAAAATTAGCTGGGCGTGGTGGCATCTACCTGTAGTTCTAGCTACTTGGAAGGCTGAAGCAGAAGGATTACCTGAGCCCAGTAGGTTGAAGCTGCGGTGGCTGTGAGTGTGCTGCTGTGCTCCAGCTTGGGCTACAGAGTGAGACTCCAACTCAAAACAAAAACAAAACAAACAAAAAACAGGTCCAACTATTAGGAAGGCCCAAACTAAGTATCTGCTACTTCCCTCCTGTGGATCTTAGTCTGCTCTACAGAACTTCACCAAAGTCACTGGATCTCTATGAACAGGGAGGGAGGTGCCATGACCCACTCAAGTGTCCTGGTTACCAAGCAGGACATGCCCTGCCTCACCTACGGTTCCTCAAGTGCCCCTCCATGATCTATGTACTCTCCTCTGAATGTGCTCCTATCTGACAGAGCCCTCTTAAAAGTGGCACCTATTGTGTTTTTTTACATAAGGCTATTTATTGTGTTGATTATTTTGACAGAAATAACCTAACTCAGCCTTAGACTGGTTAATTAAACCCCAGAGGTGGTGTCAAGAGTTTGCCAGTGGGCAGTTAGCCAATCTTTGCCAGCTGTGCAACATCTGCAACTCTGTTCCCTCATTTGTAAGAAGAAGGGGAAAACAGTGCCTACCTCACTGGGTAACTGGTAATCGTGAAGATTCAATGAGCGAATGTCTCTTCTATTCTTCCTTGACCTCTTCCCGTCTGGTTTTAATAGCCACAATTCCACTGAAACTGATCTCACTAAGGTTACCAATAATCACCACGCAGTCAAATCCAGCGGTCAAGCCTTGGCCTTCATCCTTCTTGGCCACTTAGTAGCACTTGTCACATCCAACCGTGCCATCCTTCTCCAAACACTGTTTCTTCGTGCATCTTATAGGATACCCCCTGCTCCACTCCTGATTTCACACTACCTTTCTGACTACTACTTTATAGTCTCCACTTCCGAATCCTCCTCCTCTTCTCAATTTCTAGATGCTGGAGTGTGCCAGGTCATTCCCTTTCAGAATCTACACATTCCCCAGGTAGTCTCACCCAGTAGAATATTAATGTGATGGATAGGAACGTGGACTGTGAAGCCAGATGACCTGGTCTGCATGAGTCCCAGCTCTATACTTATAAGCTGTGTTATGGAAGCAAGTGATTTAACCTCTCTGTGCCTCAGTTTCCTTACCCATAAAACTTCCTACAGCTGTAAAGATTAAATTAACAGAAAGGCCAATATTCTTTGGTGACACTTTGGAAGATGTCAAAAATTAAAATACCATATTTTTACCCAATTTCAATATAAATACACATTATATTATACTTACTTGGAGTTTCTTCTAAAATTTCCTGGAACTTGGTTCTCTCATATTCCACCAACTGGCGTTGAAGGTGGGGTCTAAGACTCCTAATTGTAAAATTGGCCATGTCCATTTTCATGAGGTCCAGGACATGGAATATTTGTCTAAAAATTTTGGAGTTAAAATAGTTAGAGAGGCGATTAAGAAGTTAAACTGAAATTCATTAACTATTATCTATGTTCCAGACTGAAAAGAATAAACACACCCCAAATGGTTTTGAAATTCCTATCGCCATTTGGCAAGGTCACTTTTTATAAAAGGTCACACATGTGTATTCCAAATGTGTTCTTCCACAAATCTCAAGAGTATTTACTTTAGCAGATGTAATATCACCAGCTGATTCATTACATCCAGTCATAAACTGATAGACACTAAGAAGAGCAAACTATTAGTCTTAATAATATATGAAAAACTGAAGAAGAAATTTTCATTTGAAAGTCTCTGAAATTTTAAGGAGTCTGAACATAGTGCATATTGTTTCTATTTCTAGGAAAAATAAATAAAGAAATGAAACAAAGAAAAGACAGGGCAGTGAGGCACTGAGGAAAAACACTTCCTTTTAGAGTTGGGCAGCCCTGTGATCAAATCCAGCTTTGCAACTGATCAGATTTGTGGCATATATAAGTTACTCAATCTCTCCAAGCCTCAGTTTCCTCATCTGTGAAAGAAGAGGACAACATCAACCTTGGAGGGATGTTGTGAACCATCAATGAGACAATGAACATAAAGTACAGGGGGCACTGACACCCAGTAGGTGCTCAATAAATGACCAAGATGAACATCACAGATTTGGTATCTTATGCAAGTAACAAGATAATTGGAAGCAAGGATCCTTTAACTGAAAAATCACAATCTGCCAGAGTTGTGCACTCTAAGAATCGTAAAGCCCATTTTACAGACAGGGGAAGTATCACTTTGAGCATCCATCAACTTGTCCAAGGTCACAAAGTAAGTTACCTGCTACATGCACACTAGTTTCCTTTTCCTACCTTTCCAAAACAATTACATAAAACCCAATACTCAATGTGGCCATATTCACACAAAAAAAGAAAACTTCCCCTAATGGCAAAAAGTGCTGCAGACTTGTCTTTCCTCTCAGATCACATAAAGTTATGTTGACATGGCCAGGTGAGATTCTCATGATTTAACATACACCACACTTCCTCAGGAGAGCTGCAGCAGAGATAGCTAGCTGACCACTAAAGGACCACACTCCCAGCAGTGCAGATCTGTGGCTGTAAAATGTGTTTCTAGACAGCAACGACTCTTCCCAACACCCCCGTCGATCTAGGTGGGATCATGTGACCAGTCATGGTCAAGGAAATGTGGCAATTCTGGGCCAGGTGATTACATACAGCATACACCTTCCCCATGATGTCTTCCCATTTGCCAGCTGAATGGAGAGGACTCCAGGGACCTGGGGAGGAGTAGAACTGAGGAGAGAAGGAGTCTCTAAATGACATGTGGAAGGCTGTCTGGCCAAGAACTCCTGGCTCAGACTGTACCATGAGTGAGAAATAAACTTTATTGGTTAAATCCTGAGAATTCAGGGTTTGTGTGTTATAGCAGCTAGTGACCCTAAGCCATAAAAAAGCCTTGATTAGATTAGGTCCCCCTGCTGGTGGCTCTATTAAGACCCTCTCCTTCCCCTTCCTCAGCGCTTACCACAATTATAATTAATTGTTCAAGGTCTCTCTCCCCATTAGACTGTAAGCTCCTTGGAGTCTGGAATTATATCTGTCTTTTCATCACTGCACCCCTACGGCCCAGTACATGACAACTAACAACCTTGTTAGATCATTCTATCTGAAAACTCTGCCCACAGTGAATGACTGACTTGCTCGTTGCTTATCTGGTTTTCTTCTAAGGTCAAGAATTCCTTTGAGAGACCAGTTATTACTCTGCGCTCCCTGACCACACTTCTCTTTTGAATGAACTTTTCTCTTTCGAAGATACTCTAAGAAAACACAAGCTGCAAAAGTGCTAACCTCAGCACCTCCACGATGTTGCCAGAAGCCTTTAATTCTCTGATAGCGTTATCTCGCACGGGAGCACACAGCTTTCCCATTGTACTGATGACATAGTTGGCCAAGCCTTGGATGTCGACAGCACTGTGCTCAGCCTGCTGCCTAATGAGGTCCGTGTCTAAAACTTCACAGATCTGGTTTCGAAGCCGGTTGCCTCCAGGTGTCAGAAAAGAGAGAAGAATCTATACAGGGAAAAAGAGAATAATTAACAGCATCATTACGTGAATAAGGGTTGTCAGTTTTCACTTCAGTGTCCAGATGACCAAACTCCTTGTTCATATTTTAATACCCTGGATGTCAAAGAAGCTGACACAATCTGTGTAATGGATCAGAGGAGCACTGCAGTGTCTCGACCCTAAAAAAAAAAAAAAAAGCTCTTTCTTCTGAATTAAAGTGCCCCCATTATGGGAAATCATCAACCCTGTTAGAATGAAAACTAGCAAGGAAGCACTGTTACTGAAAGCATAGTAAGTCCTTACATATTGTTGCTGGTAGGTTCTTGGAAACTGCAACTTTAAGTGAAACAATATATGTAGAATGAGACCAATTTTACCATAGAGTAATTGATATAAACAACAGTTAAGTTCCTACAGCATATTTCTAGTCACAAAATATCACCAAATTTCTAAATAAGGACCCAACATACTTATAATATTACAAATTGAAGTAAATGTGAGCTATACATACACTTAAGAAAGGTTAACAAAAACAAGTAAGATAATTATTTACCTAACGTTTGGTGAATCAGTGCATGCCAGTGGTCATAGTGGTGGTGGATTAAAACAAGGAATAAATGTTTGCAAAGCAAACATTTTCAGGAGCACCCCCTTCTGCCACACAGTTCAAAAACAAACAATAACAAATACAGTGGGTTTGCAGAGCCTTACGCCAATCATTATTGTCATGCATTTGTATAATTATAACATACTTTATGAATTTTTATTTTACAATCATTTGTACTCATTTGTTTTCTAACCTGCTTATTCCAGTTCAGGGTTGCAGGGGGCTGGAGCCTAACCCAGCAGCTCAGGACATACGGCAGGAGTCAGCCCTGTAAAGGATGCCATCCCCCATCACCACATACACTACTCACTCATAGGGGACCATTTAGACAGGCCAATAAACTCAATGTGCACATCTTTGGGATGTGAGAGGAAACTGGAATACCTTAAGAAAACCCATGCAGACTATTAGGAGAACATACAAGCCCCACCTAGAGAGTGGCCCCATCTGGGAATCACTTTTTTTTTTCTCATCAAACAATGTTATTCAAGGACCTGCTGCACTTCAAAAAGTCTATAGGTAAACAGTATAGAGAAAGAAAAACAAGTTGCAGATCATGGCTCCAAGAGAATCCTTTAAAAAAGAATAGATTAGAATACTCATAGGAACCGTTAAGTATAATATATTATATATATATATATATTTATATTATATAAACAATGTATTTAATGGATATTCAGTAGACAGTGGACACTGAATATATACACATAGCACATCGGTAGAAGCTTGGGCTCTCAAACTGAGTGGTTCAATTCAAATCCCTTGCCATGCCTCAAAGTTACGTGGTCCTGCATGAGTCTGGGAACTTGCTTTCTTTATACAAAACAACAGAGTACTACTTCACAGTGTCATGGCAGGAATAAATGAATAATCAAGTACTTGTAAATGTTAGCTAAAATGGCAACTGTCACCTCATTTAATTCTTGTAAGTACCCAGGAAACAGAGACTTAAAGAACCCATCACTAAACCAGGACAAACTAACTCCAGAGTCTTTGCTCTTAACCAGTGTTCTGTGTTGTAAGCATCACCCTGAGCTCTGTATGCTACATTTATTTTCCCAGCCTTCACCCTATTCTAGGAAGTACAAGGGAAAACCCTGCCGTGGGATTGAACTCGTTCAGTTTTTAAAGAGTGGACAATACTAAAGGACATGAAACAGTTTTTGGAAAAAAAGATTACTATGGTCTCAAAATTTGTGCCTCTCTCCCAACTCATATGTTGAAACCCAATCCCCAGTGGGATGCTATTAGGAGGTAGGGCCTTTGGGAGGTGATTAGGTCATGAAGGTGGAGTCCACATGAATGGGATTCGTTTCCTCATAAAAGAAGCCCTAGAGAGCTCCCTTGTCTCTCATATGAGGACACAGCAAGAAGGTACCATCTGTGAACTAGGAAGCAAACCCTTACCCAACACTGAATATGCTGGTGACTTGATCTTGGACTTCCCAGTCTTTGGAACTGTGAGAGGTTTATTTTTATTGTTTATAAGTCACCTAGTCTATGGCAGTCTGTTATTGCTACTCAAATGGACTAAGACATTAATTGACACAAACAACAACAACTTGCCTCTCTGATTTCTTCAAACAATTTGATGGCATGTTCATACTCAGGAGGGTCAGCATTTAGTTCTGATTCCAACACGTCCCAGAAGGCCTGGTGAACAATGTGCTTCACTCGACCAGCCAAACTATAACAATGAAATGGACCGTTTTAAAAAATAAGCATCATTTTTCCTGATTATAAAAAAAAATGCTCATTGTAGAATCTTAGAAAATGTAGAAAAGCAGAGCCTAATAATTGCCCATAACCTCATCATTAATCTTTTAAATATTTCTCTTGTTCAATGCTTAAGATTATTCAGTTTATACAATATTATATACTTGTTTTCCATTTAACATTCTGCCCTAAGTAAGTGTTTCCCCTAGACTTTTAAAATGCTTCCTTTCTATGGCTTTCAATAACATCATAAAATTCTGTCCTAAAGAGATACTGTAATTTATGTAGCTACTCTTCTACACATATTTTTAGACTTGCTCTAGATTTTTGGAATGAGGTGGTGAACTTGCTCTTTCCTCAACAGCTGAAGTTTCATGGCACGAAATAGAACAGATTGGCCCTAAGGAGACATGCATTTGAATGCCTGCCAACTTCAGCTTAGATGTCCCATTTAAAGTCAGCCAGACCAAACTGCTGAAACAGGAGTCTTCCCAGGAAGAGCTCACAATAGAGTAAGTGACCACCTTATTTCACCCCTTATGTAATGTCCTAAGATAGGTGTGCATTAAAATACACATTCCTACCTGAACTCCTATACCATCTTGCAACTGCTTTTTACAAAATCATGTATTTCCCTGCACCGTAATTACTGATGAGTCTCTTTCCCCACAGAGTTATACACCTCTTCCAAGCAGAGGAAATAACTCTTCATCTAGGTACCTGCTCTTGTGCCTAGCACAGTGCCTGACATATAGTGAGTGTTCAGTGAATGTATGGTGAATGAATGAATAATTTGATAGTTAAGACTATCTCCTAATTGTTCCTTTTAAAGTACAAGTAGCTAAATATACAGCAATGCTAGGAGAGAGGAAATTGCTTCTGAGGTATATGAGTTAAAGTTGTGTCTCTAAACTGTAAACATTATATTCTACTCAGTAACTTTAAACATTAAAACTTATTCTAGTTATCTGAGGAAATCTGTTCAACATAAATGCCATTTCCAAAATCTGAGACTCTTCTGGGCAACTCCAGAATGAGAAGAACAAACATTTCTGGGATGGATTTCACACTTGACTTTACAAGTCATACATACCTGGCTTGAGTGAAATGAGCTAAGACAATTTTATAGTTCCCTAAGGGACATTAGAGTTTAAGTTTTCCTAAAGGCTACAAGGTACTTTTGGGCTCTTTTATTTTCTGAAGAGCTGTGGGGGCAGAGAAAGGATATGACCAACCAAATCATTTATAAGCATTCCTACTATCAGAAACCTGCCCCATTTTACCAAGCTTTGATAAACTATGAGAGTCAGCCATCTTCAAACAAGGAAAACCTTGGCCATTGTGGAGGGCAACCTGAAAATCAACAGTTAACTGCAATATGTCACTTCAAACAAAGGTCATGTGTCCTAGCTCTGCATTTCCTTTCCCTTGCTCACGCTTTCCAGCCGTGGCAGAAACTGTAAGGGAAGAGGGATTCATATTTTCCATAGCATCCAAATACTTACATGCAAGGCACTTTTATGCCCATGAGCATGCACATGAAGTAAGTAGTGTGGTCCCCATTTTATTCTTGGGACATACGTGTCTTCTCAGTTATGGTCCCAGCAAAGCCAGGATTCAAACACCAGGGTCTATCTGATCCTCAAGCGCCTACACTATAGCCTGCACTTGGAGCTTTTGAATTTAAAATACAAATACGCACAAATTGTCGTTTGCTTTACTTCATTAAAAACAATAATCTTAACTTAAAAAATTCATTTTTATCAATCAATAAATGTTTATTGAACATCCAATATGTGTGAGGCCCTGTTTTAGGAACTGGGGGTACTGCAGGGAGAGGAAAGTTTCTAACCTGATCTTAAAAAGCTTAATATGTTAGCAGGGAAAGAAAGACAAAAAGCACATTAAAAATGAATAAGACAATTTCAGAGTGATGAGGACAGAGTAAGACAATGTGGTAGAGGCTGGGTACAGTGGCTCAAGCCTGTGAGACCAGTATTTTGGGAAGCCGAGATGAGTGGATTGCTTGAACCCAGGAGTTTAAGACCAGCCTGAGCAACATAGTGAGGCCTTGTCTCTATAAAAACAGCAACAACAACAGCAAACACAACATGGTAGATAGTAATGAAGAGGGTGCTGATTTCACTAGGTAGTTGAAGAAAGATTCTCTAAGTCAATGACCTTTGTATTCAGACTCCAATGAGGAGACAAAAGAGCCATGTGAAGATCTAAGAAAAGAGCATTCGAAAATAAGTAAGAAAAACAAAGTCTTTGAAACAGGCTCAAGATTGGTGTACTCCACTATCAAAAGGGAAGCCATAGCTGAAACATAGCAAGCAAGATGGAAAGTTCAGAGACAGAGTCGGGAAGTAGGGCCTTCCAGGCCGTAATAAAGAGTTTAGATCTTTATTCTATGTGTACTAGAAAACCACTGAAGGGTTTTTGGAAATGAAATTATTTAATCTGGCATTTCCTATAGAAAGATCATTATGGCTACCGTGTGGATGTGGAAGACGAACTGCGGGGAGCTAAGAATGGAGATAGGGCAATCAGTCAGAACTGAGAGCCCAAGCCAGAGATGATAGTGGCATAGCCTAAGGGTGTAGCAGTACAGTTGGTAGAAGGGGTCATGGAAAATGCAGTTACCAAAGATACACCCACAAAAGATAGCAATCTTAAAACTATCAATAGTATATGATCAATATCCCCAGGAGGACTATGCAACACATTTTAAAGAAGGAAAATTAATGTTTACTTATTTTCCTGCTCTAAAACAAATGTAAAAGTTCTAAATGGCATCAAATATTCTAAGTTGGTTTAATTGATGGAGAGAATGCCTCAGGATTTATAATTGGCACTGTGAGGTTGAAAAATTCAATCCATGGGCCAACTTTGCTTGTAAAGATGATTATCTATAATGATAGTCTCAAGATTTTTCTCCTCCTTGTCCCAGGAAATTTGTGAGCCACTGATGCCAGAGACTGAAGTAGGATATAAGGGTGGGCTCCCAATAGAAGCCTCTCTCCTGGGGTGAGATTAACCAGGAAGTGTCCCTTGCAGCTGTGATTCCTAGCTCCAGACATTCCTAAATCGCCTATTCTTAGCACTTTGGCTGTTTGGCAGCACTTATTTATTCTTCACAACTTGAATATCAATTTTTAATCAATTTGCAAATATTTCTTTTTTTTTTTTTTTCCCTCTGAAGTAGAAAACAAGGTACAGGCTTCCACTTTTACTACAGGAACATTTGAAAAACAGGTTTGAAGCTAAAGTAAAAACTGCGGAGACAGGAGCAAATATTGCATAATCAGATGTTGGGCTGGCACCCTGGAGAGGTTCAGTGTTTGAGACTTTTGACGGTTGTGGTGAAGTGAG
>CAUYQG010116953.1:0-19586 GCA_963574415.1 Tarsius wallacei
GCCGGGCTCGGTGGCTCAGCCTGTAATCCCGCGCCTTTGGGAGGCTGAGTTGAGTGGATTGCCTGAGCCCGCGGGTTCGAGACCCGCCTGGGCAAGCGAGACCTCATCTCTACAATAAATCAAAAAATTGGCTGGGCGTGGTAGCGCGTGCCTGTAATTCCAGCTACTTGGAAGGTTGAGGCGGAAGGATCGCCGGAGCCCAGCAGGTCGAGGCTGCGGTGGCCAGGAGCGGCCACTGCACTCCAGTCTGGGTGACATAGAAATACTCCAACTAAAAAAAAAAAAAAAAAAAAAAAAAAAGAAAAGTAGGTGATGTTCTTATACATATTTCCTTATATACAATTACTTCTGTTAGAATAGATTCCCAGGAGTAAGACTGCTAAATTAAAGGTAGAAGTTCTTAAACTTTAGTATATATTGCTGGATTTCTTTCCAAAAGGATGTCATAATTCACATTTAGACTGATGAAATATGATCATACCCTTTTGAAGAGATATCAATCTCTTTAATTTTTGCTGAAGTGGTATCTCATTGTTCAACTAATTATTATTTCCTTGACTCCTGGTATGTTTAAGTGTTTTTTAATAAACTTGATAACTTGAATCTGCTCTTTCTCTACATGTCAAATATTTTTTCCAATTTAGTTGCTTAGTTTATGATTTTTTTATAAAAAGAATTTTTTTAACTTTTGATGTCTATCTTTTAAAGTTTGTAGTCTTTGTTAAAAATGTCTAAAGAAATGTCATTTTCTAAATTTTGTTGTAGATGTGTTGCGTTTTTTATATTGGTCTTCCTGATGCTTATTTTTACATATAAAATAAAGGTATAATGTTTTTTGCTAGATAATAATCAGTTTTATGATACTCATTTAAAAAATATTTGTCCTTTCCTGCTGAATTAAAATTTAACCTTTGACTTTTATATTTTTTCATATGTGCTGGAATCTATACTTAAGCTTTTTATTCTGTCCCACTATGTGTACCAGTGCCATGCTGATTTGATTGCAGTGGCTTTTGAATATATTCTGATATCTGGTCAGAGGAGTCTACTTTTGGTTTTGTTCTTTTGCACAATTTACTTAGTAGTTCTTAAACTTTCTGCTGTAGAAGGTTCTATTCTTAAGTTAAAATAAAACCTTTTGGGCTTATTTCTCAATATAGCTATTTTCAAATATTGGGAAAAAGTTACTACTGTAAATAAAATCTTTCCTATTCTTCCAGAAGTTTCTTGCCAAACTAAGGAAAGCTTTATTTTATTTGATTATTTACTTATTTTAGGGGCAGAGTCTCATTCTGGTGCCTAGGCTGGTCTCAAACTCCTGGGCTCAAGCAATCCTCCTGCCTTGGCCTCCCCAATTGCTGGAATTACAGACATGAGCCCTGCACCCAGCCTGAAAATTTTATTTTTAGATGTATTATATCATACTTTAACTTAATAATTTATTTTATTAATTTAAGTTTTCTTTAGAAGAATTGCTTGAGTTTTCTAGGTATTCTGTCAGAACCTTAGTAAAAAGATGTTCTCTTTCATTCACATATTTATGACAGTTAATTTGTTCCTGTCTTATTATGCTATAAACTTCCAGTCAGTGTTGAGCTATAGAGTTTACTGGGCTTCTTACTCTAATTCCTAAATTTATTCATTTGGTTTATTGAATGAGTAATAACATTTATATGTTTTAAAATAATTTTTTGAAGTTTCCTGTGAGCAGCTTCCTTCCATCTCTGTCCCTAATCTGTCTGTTTCCCAGCTGTGTACTCAAGGTAATCACTGTTGTTGGATCCCTTCCACATGTTATTTCATGTATATAAGAGCAAATTCTTGATATATATGCATACACAGTATATATATATATTTGCTTATTGTGGGTGCATTCATTCTTAATTTTATTTGAAATGGTTTTAGTGTTTGCTAGTTGGGATAATCTTTGCTCTTGTTATTTTTTACCAAAAGTGTTTCCTTTTTTTCTGTTCCTCTCTTCCCTAGAGTTTTTATATAGAATGGCTGGTAAATTTTACCAAATGCCTTTCAGCATCTATTGATAAAATTATATGATTTTTCTGCCTTAAATTTTTTGACATGTTGTGTATGTTGATTCCTAAAAATGGCCTACTTTTGCATTTCTGCAATAAATTATCGTGATATACAGTAGTCCCCACTTATCCACAGGGGGTACATTCTAAGACTCCTAGTGGATGCCTGAAACCGTGGATAGTACCAAATCCGATATATACTATGCACACATTTTTTTTTCCTTTCTTGCAGTTTCACAGGAGATTCGCTCTTACTATAGATCTTAGCAACTTTGGGATATGATTATTTTTTCTCATTAAGCAAAGAACTTTCACTTTTCACTTTAAAAAAGCACTTTATGGCTTCTGTTTGGCACACTGGAATTGCCAGTTGACTTTGGGGACCATCCATCATTAAGCAAAATAAGGATTGGGTCACAAGCACTGTCAGTCAGATACTGCATGACTTAGATGGCTGTTAAGTGGCTAACAGGCAGTTCAGGGCTACAGTGCATGCAGTGAAGGAAGAGCCTGAGATTTAATTATGTAATACTAAGAACAGCATGAAATTTAAAACTTATGAATTGCATACCTTCAGAATTTTTCACCTAGTATTTTTGGATTGTGGTTGACACAAAGCAAAACAGTAGATGGGATGGAGGGGCTGCAGTATTATTTCTTTTATGTCCTGCACTCTATATATATAGTGTGATTTTTTTACTCATAATTTTTACGTTTTCTTTTTAAGTTTGCTATTGGATTATTCTGGCTTCATAAAATGAATTGGAACATTTTCTGTATTTTTCCGTCATTTAGTTATTATTAGAATTACAGCATTTTGTAGATTATTTACTTATTTTAAGTCGGGGTCTTACTCTATTGCCCAGGCTGGAGTGCAGTGGTATGATCACGGTTCATTGTGGTCCCCTGGGTTGCTTTTTATAGAGTAGATCTCTGCAGAGAACCCAGCTGATCTTGATGCTTTTTTAAAAATAGATTTTTAATTACCTTTAACTTATGGTATTTGATTCAACTTAAAGAATCCATTTCTTTTTTAGTCAGTTTTGAAGTACCCTATTTTACTGGGAAATAACTTCTCTTTTAACTTTTCATTTTCAAATAAATTGTGAATTTGCATTTATATATTCTTGGGAATTTTTCCCCAGTACTGATGGTTTTATTTGTTTTTTAATTCTGAATCTTATCAGAGTTTTTTTCTCTTGTTCTCTTTTTCATTTATTAGACGCTGTGTGTGATTATTTAAAAATCTTTCAAAGAGGCAACATTTGGACTTATTTGTGCTTTCCTTAACTTCTTTTTTTATATTAATTTCAAAGATTATCTCTTAGGTTCCTTTTTCTAGATTATTTTTATATATAGTATTTTAGTTTTCTAGTTTCTTAAGTACTACTTTTTTTTGTTTTGTTTTGTTTTTTATTTTGAGTTGGAGTCTCACTCTGTCGCCCAGACTGGAGTGCAGTGGCCACTCCCGGCCATCGCAGCCTCGACCTGCTGGGCTCCGGGGATCCTTCTGCCTCCGCCTTCCAAGCAGCTGGAACTACAGGCGCGCGCTACCACGCCCAGCTGATTTTTGATTTATTGTAGAACTGAGGTCTCACCAAGTTGCCCGGGCGGGTCTCGAACCCGCGGGCTCAGGCAATCCACTCACCTCAAAATAGTTAGAATATTTATAAATTTAACAATATTAAAGTCTAAATGAATTTATCTCTGAATACAAATTTTGCTGTGTCACTTGAGTTTTGTTTTTTTTTTAAGTGAGAAAGTAGGATTTATTAGGAGGACAGAGAAGCTCCCACAGTGGGAGGGGACCCAAAGAGGATGCCCATCACCTAAGTTTTAATCATGAAAAACGATTCTCTTTTTTTTTTGTGAGTTGGAGTCTCATTGTCGCCCAGAATGGAGTGCAGTGGCCGCTCCCGGCCACCGCAGCCTCGACCTGCTGGGCTCCGGCGATCCTTCCGCCTCAGCCTTCCGAGTAGCCGGAATTACAGGCGGCGCTACCACAACCGGCTGATTTTTTTGATTTATTGTAGAGATGAGGTCCCGCCAAGTTGCCCAGGCGGGTCACGAACCCGCAGGCTCAGGCGATCCACTCACCTCGGCCTCCCAAAGCCGGGATTACAGGCTGAGCCACCGAGCCCGGCTGAAATCATGTTTATTAATAGCATTAAATTTCTGGTTTTTCCTTTCTCCAACTGTATTTGTCTATTCTAAAATAACTCATTATATTTGTATTTTTAAAATAAAATTATTAAAACTGTAATAATTTTTGCTTTATTGCCTGCCATGTTATTTGGCGTATATGAGTTTTAACTCTTGTATCTTAGTCATAAACTGCATATTTTATAATTGTATAATTTTGCTTTTTTCTGCTAAGTTCTTTTGACCTTATAATCACAACTTGACTGATACTTATTTCTCTGCAATTGCTTGAAAACAAAATACTAGTTTCCCCCTAAAAGATGCTCGCTTTCCTCTCAGTGTCTCCTTGACCTGTATAAGATGAGATCTTGAGATTATTTTTATGTTGTCTCTCTTCCTTTTTCTTCTTAGCTAGTTCTTCCCAGTTAGAACTTGAGCATACTCTTGCTTCTGCTGCCTCCATCTCCCTTCCCTACAAATATTACTTTGAACAGATCATTTAGCACATTTTATATAGAAATCTATGAAAATTTCTTTTGTGATAAAGTTGTTCTGTTTTTAGAGTCTTTGTCATTTAAGTAATACATTCCTAGACATTCGCTATTATCTAAATGTATATTATATAGTATAAATTGACATGTTTGTTGCTGTAATGTTGCCCTTTCTTTTCATCTTTCCTGTTGCCACATCTGGCTTATTTTTAATTATTTTTCTCAGTTGGAATACCAAAAAAATATACTCCAGGCCTGGTGTGGTGGCTCATACCTATAATCCCAGCACTTTGAGAGTCAGAGGCAAGAGGATTGCCTGAGCCCAGGAGTTTGAGACTAACCTGGGCAGCATGACGGCACATGCCTGTAGTCCCAGTTACTCTGGAGGCTGAGGTAGAAGGAGCACCTGAGCCCAGCAGGTGGAGGCTGTGATGAGCCGTGATGGACCACTGTACTCCAGCCTGGGCAACAGAGTGAGACTCTGACTCAAAAAACAAAAAAAAAAAGACAAAACAAAAAAAAAAGAAAGAAAGAACAGAAAAGAAAACATACTCTGTGAATTCTTACATATTTGCAATTTTTTTCATATCCCAAAATGTAAGCTTTATTCTTACAGAATTTTTTTTCTCAATCATCTGTGAATGTATTCGACTTTTTTCTTTTAGGTGCAACAGATGAGAAGTTCAATGATGGGCTGATTCTTTTTTTTTCCTTGTTTTTTATGGTTGTGTGTCTGAATGTGTTCCAGCATCAGTAAATTGTTATCCCTGATGCCTTTTAATTTAAAATTTTTGTTCTAATATTCTACTTTGTATTGTGCTGAAATATACTAAACATAAAATTTACCGTTTTTTTGGCCAGGCATGGTGGCTCATGCCTGTAATCCCAGCACTTCGGGAGGCAAAAGTGAGAGGATTGCTTGAACCCAGGGTTCAAGACCAGCCAGCCCTGGCAACTTGACGAGACCTTGTATCTACAATAAATCAAAAAAATTAGCTGGGTGTGGTGGCACGCTCCTGTAGTTCCAGCTCCTTAGAAAGCTGAGGTGGAAGGATCGCTTGAGCCCAGCAGGTCGAGGCTGCAGTGGCCATAAGCGTGCCACTGCACTCCAGCCCGGGCGACAGAGTGAGACTCCAACTCAAAAAAAAATTGCCATCTTAAAATGTATAGCTAGCTCGCTGTCACTAAATACTTATACATGGTGTGCAACCTTCATCACAGTCCAACTCCCCCAGAACATGTTTATCTTCCCAAACTGAAACTCTGTAGTCTTAACTCATAGCTTCCTGTTCCCCTCACTCCTTTTACCCACCCTTCTACTTCTGTGTCTATGAATTTGTTTACTGCAGGTATCTCATATACTTAGAATTGTGCAATATTTGCCCTTTTGTTACTGGCTATTTCACATAAGATAATGTCTTGAAGATTCATTCATGTTTTTGTGTTAGGACTTCCTTCTTTTTTAAGACTCAGTAATATACTGCTGTATGTATATGCCACATTTTGTTTATCCATTCATCTGCCCATGGACGTTTGGGTGGATTATTTCTACCTTTTGGCTGTTGTGAATAATGCTGCTATGAAAACGAGTATACAGATATCTGTTTTAGTCCCTGACTTCACTTCTTTCGGGTATATATTCAAAAGTGAAATTGCTGGATCATGTGCTTATTGTGTATTTAATTTTTTGTGGTGCTGCTTTACTGTTTTCCATAGTGACTGCACCATTTTACATTCCAACCAGTATCACTTACATTATTTGCCACACTTATATCAGTGACTTAATCTCAGTGTTCTCATCTGTGGAATGAGAGTCTCTGATGATTACTTCCTAGATTCTTCAGTTGAGCACGGTCTTTGTGCACACAGAATGAAGGTCAGGATCCCCGGCTAGCTGTTTACTGCCCTCCTTAGGTTGGAGAATTCCTCCCTTTGTAGAGCATCTACTCCTTACTCTACTGTGTTAGAGGCCAGCGACACAGGTCTACTAATCCCTAAGCAGACAGCATGCTCTCCTTTAACTGTTCCCCTCCCTGGAGTCTGTCCTCCACTGATTCTCACTTCCCTTGACACCTTGATTTGGTGGAAGTCTTGCTCTAATCCTCAGGTAGCAGTTCAGATCTCACTCTAAGAAATCTTTCTAGTTCTCTCTAACCTAAATTGATTTCTAAACTCTTATATATAAACTTTATATTTTTAGTCTTAATTATATTATACTTATTATTAGAGATGGGGTTGTGTGTAGTATTAGTTCCCAGTTCCTCCCACCCCCTCAGTTTAATAAGCTCCTAAGCCCTTTTGCTGTTCGGAATATATCTGAATCATATTTGGATCTTGTGTCTGTGCCAGGGTGAGTAGGTACTTAGTGTATTTTAACTGAATTTTTACAGAGAGTGAAAAAGGTATTTTGACCAGTAATCATTTTTGTGGCTTTTGTGTTGTATTTTGCCTAAGAAATGCAATAAAAAAAAAAAAAAAAGAAATGCAGTCAGCAACATTTTAAGTAGATTTTATTTGTACTTTACATCTACTTTTGTAGGGCAGATTTTTTTTTTTTTTCTTGAGTCAGAGTCTTACTCCATCGCCCAGGCTGGAGTGCAGTGGTATACTTGTGGCCACCCCAGTGTCGACCTGCTGGGCTCCAGTGATCTTTCTGCCTCAGCCTGCCAAGAGGCTGGAACTATAGGCATGCACTACCATGCCCGTCTAATTTTTTGCTTTATTGTAGAGACAAGGTTTCACTGTGTTACCCAGGCTGGTCTCGAACCCTCAGGCTCAGGCAGTCCTTTCGCCTTGGCCCCCCAAAGTGCTGGGATTACAGGCTTGATCCACCATGCCTGGCCTGTAGGACAGATTTTTTTTAGATCAGCACAAATTAACTACAACAGGAGCTTCAATAATGCTAAAACTTAGGATATACAGATGTGAACGGTTTCTAACTTTACCCTGTACATTTTGCATATATCATTAGTCATTGTTAGACATTTTGGTCATACTAATATAATTCAGTACTGGATGTATATTTTAATGTGAGAGTTTTTTGAAATCAACATTTTTAACTTTGTCTAATTTATAATTTTAACTTAGAGTTAATGGAAATAGTTGCCTTTTATAAATTATGGCTTAAAACTGCTAATAAGTTCATTCTTCATGCTCTTTAGCTCCCAATCCGTGAATAGTAGATACCGTTTTTTGTGAAGATCTGTGTCTGAATTGAAAGGGGTCCAAGTGACTGAATGGTGAATGAAGCAGTAGAATGCAAATCAGAAGATAGAAGTATAGACTCACTTCATCATTAACTTATGTTCTGTTCAGTAATCTAGATGCAGCGTGGCTGTTTATCTCTTTTTTAAATTAATGGTAATAACTACTACCACCTGATAGTTAGTGAAGTGCTTCATCATCACCACTAAAAAAAAATTTTTTTTAAACTTTTTAAGTAGTTCTTTGGAGTAGTTAGATGTGTTCTATAGTTGCTGATCTGTTTTTAAGAAACAGAAATTGAGACTTAGAGAAATTAAGTTACTCAAGATTATGCCAGCGGTAAAGTAAGTACTATATTTGGAACTGGACCCCAGAATTTACCCTAAAGTTAAGATATTTTCAGTCCTGCTGGGGGATGTTTCTTGTTTGTAAGATTCTATATACATGCATTAGTGTTAATATCAAAAAGTTATCTTGCATGTCACTGTAGTATTTATATTCCATTACATATTTACATCGATTTTTTTGTGTGGTTCCTCATAACAGACTAAACTTTAGGGGTATGATTTTCATTACTTTTTTCAAATGAATTATTTGGATATCTATCATTGATTTTTTTTTTTTTTTTACTCTTTAAAAATTTTCCTCCATACAAATTTTTATTTCAAAATTACAAAGTAATTTTAACTTAATTAACTAATATTAACTCTCACTGTCCTTAAGTTATATTATTAAAATTGTATTCAACACTTGATTAACTCACATATTTCTCAATTTTCTATCTTTATTCTACAGATGGTAAATAATATTGATCATCTCTGGAAAGGATATTGATCCACCTCATGTAAAGTATGCTCAGTTCCTTTCCAGTGGTGTAAGTATCTAGTCCTTTCAATCCTTATATTCACAGTTGTTTTGATAATGTTAAGAAGTCATTATGATTATGACCCAACTTTGCCAACAGACATAGAGTTGAAAGAATTTTTAAGAAAATGAATGAAATGGTATACCTATTTGACATTAAGGTGGACAAATGTCATTGTCATGTTGCAAGGAATGAAGTTTTAAACGTAACAATTTTTCTTTTACTATTTCTAGTTTCAACTTTGAATTTTGACATTAATTCTCAATTGAACTTAAAATTACTTATTATTTTTAACTGCTTAAAGCCTAGTACCTTGTGCGATAGATGGCTAGCCATTTGAGAGACCTACTATTGGATTCCTTGTGACAAGCAAAATATTGGAAGCATATACGTTAATGTTGCCTTCTGTGTGGCAAACTCATGGCACTATAATCATTTTCCTTTAGTACTGGGGATGATAATGTAGTTAGGCCTATTAGCTAATGTGCTAGCCTTTCTTTGGAGTAAGGCAAAAAATACAAATGGAGTTGGTGGTATTATGTTGAGAGTGTTTTTGTGCTAGGATATGAACTGTAACCACCAGTTTGTATTAAATAGGCCTTGGAATAAAAGTATTCCGGGAATTTCAGATATTAGAGAAGATAAAGTATCTATTAGCTCATTAAGTGCATCTTAAGAGTCTAATGCAGAGTGCCTTTAGCATAAGTATTTTCTAAAATTTGGTCGAGTCTAAATTTTGCTTAAATTTCTTCCGTTTTGGTTGACAGTTCTATAATCCAATAAGTAGACATTAAGATAGGTTTTTCTTATTATTTATGTTTTTCTTCCCCCCTCATTGATTCTATGATATAGTGAAAAGTTTCTGGAATAGATCCAGAAGATATGAATGGTAGCCTGAGTTTCTGCTAAGTCGCTGTGTTTTGGGGAAGGCACATCTCTTTATGTCTCACTTTGCCTTTTTAAAAAGCCACTTATTTTCCTCAGTAGCCATTAGAAGGTTAGCCTCATGAAGCTGGAATTTTTGCCTGATTTTTTCCTTGTTATACCTCTGCACCTCATACAGGGTCTGCCACATAGGAAGTGCTCAGTAAATATTAGTTGAATGAATGTTTTTTTGTCTAAATGTTGTCCAGTTCTCTGATTCCACACCTAATTTATATCTCCCTCTATAAACTTGTGTATTTTTACTTGGATTTTGTTGCATATGGTAGAAGTAAGGAGATGATCAAGTGTTATTTCACGAATCACAGCATTTATTACATACAAAGACAATTTTTTCTTGGATTCACACAGTACTTAAAGAGGTAGAGAATAACATGGACAAACATCAAAGGGTTGCTCAGATATGACGAAAAGAACCTCTGTGGAAAGTAAAGGCTAATAATGAAAGATACAGGTATACCTATATATGAACAGTTTCCAGCAGAGGCTGGTTTGTCCACCACAGTGGAGATCTGTGACCACAAGCAAGGTCCCTCAGTGCTAGAAGAAGGGACCAGTGCTGGCCCATGAGGCTTAAGAGCTCAGAGGCCTGTTGCAGTCTGAGCTCTGTCTTCCCAGAAGCAACTGACAGAGAGTAGCCCTGCCATGGCCTAAGCTCCCAAAGCGTCTATCCAACCCTTGAGTTTATGTGTATTTTGAAGTCCACTAGTTGGGACAGATAACATCCCCGAGGAAAGGGGGGAGCTCAAGGGGAATTTTCTCATGAAAATATTTTGATTGACTCTGGAATGCGTTAAATCATCATGCAGCAAAACCATGTATGCAAAACAAAACTACACTGCTTTGCCTAGTCATTCTAGATAAAAAGATAAAGACAGCAGAACTGAGGTGGAGAAAAAACTTTGTTATCTAAGAAAATCTTATTAACCGTTGATGCTTTACAAGCAGGGTGCCTATGTGGTTTCAAGGTTAATTAGTTGTGAATGCTTTAACCTTCTTTGCTCTGTTTGTAAAATTTAGTTTATGAAAGTATGTTCTAGACCTCAAGCCTTATCCAAAAGGGTTTAGATGCATATTCAAGAAGTGACAAAATTTACTGTGAAATATGTTGTTATTACAGTCTTATGGTATGTTCTTTTCTTAGAACAGTCGTTTATGAACTGAGCCATAATTCCTGAATTTAATTGTCCTTTTATGCCTTAAATATTGTCTGTGTTATTGCAGTGTTGAAATTCCCCTCACATCATTTTCAATTATTGTTGGCCTGAGTCTGCATTCAGATTAGTAATTTAAAGTGAAAGATGTTTCTTATCCTGTGAACAATCCTTGTGCATAAGAAAATTAATTTATCCTTAAATGTTATCTTTTTCTGTTATAAAGGATGGCTGGTATCATGGACTCAGATGACCTTTGTAGGTCATTTGCTGCCATAAGTTCATGATTATGTGCTTAAACTAGGTACATTATGAGAAATAACATTTGGAAATACCTGAATGTATGCCTTTGCTTATGTTAATAATGCACACTGGAATATTATTCTTCAGGAGAGTTTCTAATTTCGGTGTTTTTTTCAGTAAAATATTTCTTCATTGTACATACATGATTTGATTCTGTTCATTACACCCATGTTCTTCTGTTGTAGAGTGATCACACGTTCCATTCCAGCAGGTATGGATCTACTTTGGGTCATATCTTTGCATTAGGGGCCTCTCTTTATGCAGGGCAAACATCTCATTTGAACAAGGTGAAGCATAAGGAGAAATATAGTCTCTCATGCAACAAATCAGCAGGAAGAGCAGGGACGTATTAGGGGTTTAGGGATTATTGGAACAAGGGATGTGAGCTCTGCGACGCTTTCTCCCTTGCTCTGCTCTTCATCTCTTGGTATGTCCTCTTTATTCTCCCACAAACTAACTTCTTCCATGTGGTAACACATTTACCAGACTAACATCTTCCTGCAGCTGAGCACAGTTATAGCAGCTGTTCATCTTCCCCCTAGTCTAGAAAATGTTGAGGAGAGCAAGAAGAGTAGGCTTCCTTGTGTGTCCACCCCATTGACCAGAAGGTGGGGTATCATGAGTGGCAGCCCTAAGAATGTGTGCTTGGAAACAATGAGGTGTTATAGGCAGATAAAATAATAAGTGTCACCTATTTCTCCTTTTATGACTTTTGGAATAAAAGTGGTTTCCAATAGTCAGTGAATCTGGAATGACATAAACTACTAGATTGTTTCGCATACTGTAAAATCTTTAATTCTGACAGTTCTAATTCAAGCATTAGGGTGCATTTTGTTTTATGCTAATATACAGTCCATACAGGGAGAGGTTTGAAGAATTGTAACTGTAAGCAATTAGGTAATTAACTGCTCTGATATGAATAGGATAGGAAAGTATCATTGTTTTTTATCCATATAATAAAGCAGTTTTTGAAGTCATATCTAAAGTAAGATGGATTTATGAAATACTTTGATAGCATAAAGACTGAAGATGGCAACCTTCAGGTGTACTTCATTTTTAAGGGAAAAGAATAATGTATAGAAGTCTGAATTTGCCAAGCCAGTAAATTCAGGGGTAAATTGTTTGGATTACTAAAGGGATTTGGCAGCTACTTTTAAAAAGAACATCCTAGAGTTAATATATTGCTAAGCACTTGCTAGAGCAGACAAAGAGCTGAGAATTAGAACAGAAATTAAAGTGTCTCTTATGTGCTATTAGGAAAATGTTCATATAGCTTCTTCAAGAAACTTTGTTTGAGTATAATATGCTTCTGAAACACACAAGCCAGTAGTGTCCAACTTGATTAATTTTCAAAGCGAATGCACCTACATATTGTAAGAACACTTGGATCAAGATACAGAACATTACCGACACTACGTAACATTTTGTTGTAGATCATTTGTGTTGAGAAGGTGTATGGATCTTTTGAAATAAATGAATTGTTCTGGTCAAAAGTTTTGGTTTTTTCCCCCTCCCCCCCAACCAGGTGATGGTATATCATAGGGAAGATACTAACAAGAAAATTACAAGAATACAGTATAATAACCAAAATACTTCGAATAACTATTAATTGAAAACAGTACAAATATTCATCAGCAGTAGAATGCATAAGCAAGCCTGTAGTCAGTCCTGCAGTGAAATGCTGCTCAGCAATATAAGGGAATACAGTGCTGATATATACAGTGTCATAGAAGAATCTCAAAAATGTTATATTCAGTGAAAAAAAAAATTACACAAAAGAGTAAATAGAAAGTAAATATGAAGTTCTAGAACAGGCAGAACTAATCTGTGATGGGAAAAAGATCTGAACAGTGGTTGCCTCTGAGGGAAGGGGATAAGAATTGCCTGGGAAGATGCCCGAGGGGACTTCCTGGAGTGATGGTAATATTCTAATATTCAAATCATATGTATTTAAGTTTCATAGCTACCTGTACTTTTCAAAACTCTTAAAATGGTAAACATAAGATTTGTATACTTTTAGAATGTAAATTTTAGCTCAAAAAACCTGAACAAATACTGAGCTGTGATTAATAATATGCATGCTGAAATATTTAGGGAGAAAAGTACAGATAGATGTTGAAATGTATCAAAAAAAGGTATGAATTGAAAGATGGCTGAATAAGGAAATAGGTAAATATGTGATCATGCAATTGCCATAAAAATTGAATGGTAAAACCTAGGTGATTAATATATGGGTGTTCCTTATAAATTTGTTTCAACTTTTCTGTATCTTTAAATACTTTCATAAATTATTATGGGAGAACAGGCAAATCAAGAAAGAATACAATAATCATGAAAATATTCTTTTTTTATTTTAAAGATGTGGGGTGCAGTTCAGGATTAGATACACAAATGGTCACTGTGAAAATACTCGTATGATGGATAGCTTGTCACAAACTAGTATTGGAAGAAAGTAGACCATTGTACATACAGCCCATGGACACAGATGGCCATGTTTGAGTTCACAGCATGTGTTTGTTTTTGTTTTATTTTGAATGAGCTTTTTTTAAACCTAAGGAGATTTTACATAAAAATTCAAGATTTTTACCTGCTTATTTTAAAAAGGATTTGAAAACAAAACAATCAGTAGAATAGAATAGACATTCAAAGTAGATACATATTCGTATGGAAATTTTGCATATAATAAAAGCGGCATTTCAAATCAGGAGAAGAGATATATTATTCAAAAAACACATTGGACAACCAGCTATCCATTTGAGGTGAAATGATTTTAATTTTAAATTTAGAAAACTGTTACTATTCGATCAGTAATTAGTGTGACTTTATCTAAATGGTTTTAACTGGAGACTTAAACTAGTGGAACAGCTTGTGCCTCAAATCATATGATTCCAACAAGTCCTACAATGTACTGGAAAGAAAAATGATATATACTTGGAGTCAATAAGATCTAGGCTTAAATCTTTTTGTACTTATTACTCAGACTTTTTGCAGGGTACAAAACTACTCTGAGCCTTAGTTTCCTCAGCAGTTCATCAATACTTTAACATAAAGTGAAATAAAATAAAATAAATAATATTTACCACAGAGCATTGCTGTGAGGAATGGATGAGATTATGTTATATGAAACTTTTGTTCAACTTCTGCCTAGAAGTGAGTGTTCAATAACTTTTTAGTATAGAGAGTGGAAGAAACAGTGAGATCTCCCACAACTCTGAGGGAGTGGCCCAGAGCAAATGTCTGTTTGAGAAGGATGAGAAAATTTCTTGACTTCTATTTCCATCAACAAACACTTATTGGGAGTATACTGCATCCCATGTATAGTGTTGGGCACTAGAACATTAAAGATTAAGATAGAAGAGATTACTACTTTAAAAAATCTTGAGTAGGAATGTCAAATTTTGTAGGAAAGGAATTCAGGTAGTAAGGATTTTACTGTATTTGACAGTTATCATAATATTGTTATTCACTCTAAGGAAACATTTTCTAGTATGCTACACTATCTTGTGCTAGTTAAAGGAAACATGTTGTAGAAGCAATTTCCTAAGAAAAATTAATAGCTCAGTTTGGCTACAACCATGAAAGATCCATTTCTCAGGGTAGCTATTAAGAGAGAATGCATTACAGAGATGAAAAACTCATGAAATTGCTAAGTAGTGGGTGAAATGGTGCTTAATGCTTTTTTTTCGTACCCCTCTTACTTTTCCACTTAAATGTTTTTTGCTAGTTGTTAGCGTTTGCTTGGGCTTAGTTTAGCAAATCATTTGTTTTCACTAAATGAAGTTATGGCGTTCCTAGGTCAGTTTTGCTATCATTTGGCAAACAAGATCATACAAACTATTTTTTTCAGCAATTTTCCATTAATACTCTAGTGAAGAATAATACATTTGAATTGGAAAAACTCTTGTGAGTTATCACACAGCCTGGGCTTAATGCACTATATGTAACTGATCTGTCGTATTGGTATAATTGACATAACTAAAATTTTGGTTCTGATATTTACCAAAATTGAGGAAAATGTAAATTGTATGCCATATGAAATTTGGTTTTATGTTTTACCTGATGTCCACCTGCTTAGTATCTATATTAATCCATTTGCCATGACAAAAACATTCCAGCATGGCACCTATCTCATTATTTTTAATAAAGAAATTGATGTAGAAATGTTGCATCTTCTGCTGAGCATTCTCTATAATGATATGTTCTTTGGTAGATACTGTCAATAAAGAGACTTCTTTTTTTATCTTTTTTATTTTCTTTCTTTTTTTTTCTTTTTTCTTTTTTTTTTTAGTTTGCTGGAAACCATGTCTCATTATACAGATGAGCCCAGATTTACCATAGAGCAGATAGATCTGCTTCAGCGCCTTCGGCGTACTGGAATGACTAAACATGAAATTCTTCATGCCTTGGAAACTTTGGACCGTCTTGATCAAGAGCATAGTGACAAGTTTGGAAGAAGGTCCAGCTATGGAGGAAGTTCATATGGGAACAGTACCAACAATGTCCCAGCATCTTCCTCTACAGCTACAGCTTCCACACAGACCCAGCATTCGGGAATGTCCCCATCACCTAGCAACAGTTATGATACCTCCCCACAGCCTTGCACTACCAATCAGAATGGGAGGGAGAATAATGAGCGATTGTCCACATCCAATGGAAAGATGTCACCAACTCGCTACCATGCAAACAGCATGGGTCAGAGGTCATACAGTTTTGAAGCCTCAGAAGAGGACCTAGATGTAGATGATAAAGTGGAGGAATTAATGAGGTTAGTTACTTTGCTTATACAGAGTCCCCAAAATGTCTGTGTTCTTAGAGTGTTTTTAAGTAATAAGCTGTATTTCAGCTGCTTACCTACAAGAACTGTGATTTTTTTTCCCCTCCCTCCTTTGGAGATGAAAGAAAAAAAAATTTACATTTTATGTTTTTAATTTAAATTTTATCTTCTCTACTTCAGCCCTTTCTTTTTGCTACTTGATAAGCCTTTTCCATTCTCTCTGTTTATCGGGTAGCCTTCTCTTCATGGCTCTAATAGCTAATTTCTGTCTGACAGAACATTCTAAATCCTTAAATCTATTGTAAGTGCTTTTTTTAAGGGATAAGATAATTTTATCTTGATACAGAATATGTACACTCTTAATTTTTTCTCTCCAGCATTCCAATCAAAAAACTAATATTGGGCACCTATTCTATAGGAAGTGTTTTTTAGGAAGGAAAATAGACATAATTTCTGCCCTAAGAAACTAAAGTTCTAATTTTAGCAGTAGATGCTACACACATGCATACACACACATGCGCGTGTGCACGTGCACACACACATGTAATCTATAATAAGATAGAAGTAAGCACTTAATGTTTTAAAAACTGAGAAAAGAAGTCCACTTTTAACATAGGTAGCTAGGAATGGCATCACACCAGACCTGGGACATTTTGAGGGTCACAACCATGTGTTTTCCACTGTTTTGCCTCCAGGATTTAGAACTCATTGTAAGGGCCTAATATGCTAAGTGAATGGGTGAATCTGACCTAAATCTTTTTATCTTTTTTTTTTTTTTTTTTTGAGTTGACGTCTCACTCTGTCGCCCAGACTGGAGTACAGTGGCCGCTTCCGGCCACCGCAGCCTCGACCTGCTGGGCTCTGGCGATCCTTCCGCCTCAGCCTTCCAAGTAGCCAGAACTACAGGCGGGCACTACCACGCCCGGCTAATTTTTTTGATTTATTGTAGAGATGAGGTTTCGCCTGCCCGGGCGGGTCTCGAACCCGCGGGCTCAGGCAATCCACTCACCTCAGCCTCCCAAGGCGCGGGATTACAGGCTGAGCCACCGAGCCCAGTTAGCATTGCTATTCTTAACTTCATAGACCTTTCTATGTTACTTTCCTGTGTAGTTAATTCCATTGTCTCATAAATTTAGTTGCATTTGTCTGCCTTCCTCATTAGACTCTGAACTCCACAAAAACAATGTTTATTGGCTTATTCCTAATTTTTGTGCCCATCATACCTAGCTCAGAGCTTGACTCAGATGTCTTTAACAAATGTCTGTTGAATGAATGGATAATAGGACACAAGGGACATTCAAACTAAGAGGAAAAGGGACTGGACTGGAAAGGTGTTGTAATGAATTAAGGCACAAGGCAGGTTATCAAGTGTGGAGTCAAGGTGTGGAGGGATTAGGGATGGTGCCCAGCATCAGTTTGGCATCCTGCTGTGCTGTGAGCCAGGCCTCTGCTCAGCCTGACCACCTATTCTTCCTCTTTAGCTCATATTTCTCTCCTCTAGATTTTGGCTTTGCCAAGTCTCTCTTCTTGGATGACCCCTTTCTTTGGGTTTTTCTTAGGCAGGCTCTGGCTTCTGTGTTCTTTCTTCTTCTCAGTCCCATTCTGCAGGCAGTATACCCTTCTGCTGACTTCAGCTTGGCTCAATGCCAAGTCTCCGGTGTGCTTGCAGACAACATTATTGCTTATGAAGAAAAGCAAATGGAATATACAAAAAAAAGAATGAAAGAAAAAGCTATTAAAACTAATAAGTGAATTTAGCAAAATTGCAGGACACAAGATCAAATAAAAATATCAGTTTTATTTTTAAATACTAGCAGAAAAAAATAAATTTAAAAATAATACCACTTATAATAGCATCAGAATATGAAATAGAGATAAACATGTGGAAGATCTCTACCAAGAACAAAAGACACTGAGAAAAATTAAATGAAATCTAAATAAACTGCGAGATATATATGGTTCATGAGTTGGAAGACTCAATATTATTATATAACTCTTCCTGCATCAGTAAAGTCAAAAGGATCTTAATAAAAATCTCAAAATGCCTGTTTTTTTTAGAAGTGGATTCTAAAACTCAAGGAAAAAAAATCAAAAGACCAAGATCAGTCAGAAAATCTTAAAAAAAAGAAAAAATAAAGTTGGAAGACCAACACTACCTGTTTTAAAGAATTATAATACTACAGTAATCAAGACAGTATAATATTGGCATTAAAATAGGCAAATAGATCAATGGAACAAAATACAGTCAAGAAATAGGCACATCTATATGAGCAATTGATTATCAAGAAAGGTACAAAGGCATTTTAGTGGAGGAAGGGCAGTCTTTTCATTAAATAGTGCTGTAACAACGGCTATATCTATGCAAAACAAAATAAACTTTGATTCATAACTTGTATTTTGCAAAAACATAGCACAAAGCGGATCATAGAAAAATGTTCATGACCTTGATTAAGGCAAATATATGTGTGTGTGTGTATATATATATAATTTTATTTTGTATTATAAAGATGTGGGGTACAATTCAGATATACAAACCTTGATTTTGCAGGTACCATTGTTGATGAGATATGTCCTTCCCTCCCCTAGCAGTTTCCCTCAACTGCCAATCCCACCCCCCTCCCCTGACAGTTTCCCACTACTGACAATCCCTTATAGCATTATAATAATTGTTCAAGGTCTGCTTAAGAGTGAAAACATATGGTACTCTGTTCTTTGTTTCTGTGATAGATCACTGAGTATGATCGACTCTAAATCCATCCAAGTTGCTGCAAAGTCCATATGTTTGGCCTTCTTTATGTCTGCATAATATTCCATTGTGTATATGTACCACATTTTTTTAATCCGGTTCATCTTCGATGAGCAACATGGTTGGGTCCATGTTTTTGCTATTGTGAATAGAGCTTCAACAAACATAAGTGTGCAGGTATCTTTTTTGTAGAATGATTTGAGTTCCTCAAGGTATATTCCCAATAGGGGAATTGCTGGGTCATATGGAAGGTCAATTTCTAGTTCTTTCAGAAATCGCCACACTGTCTTCCAAAGAGGCTGCACTAGTTTGCATACCCACCAGCAGTGTAGAAGCTTTCCTTTCTTTCCACAGCCTCGCTAGCATCTGTTGTTGTTTGTTTTACGAATGATGGCCATTCTTACTGGGGTTAGGTGGTATCTCATTGTGGTTTTGATTTGCATTTCTCTGATGATGAGTGAGGCTGAACACTTTTTCTTGTGTCTGTTGGCTGCCTGTATATCTTCTTTGGAGAAGTGTCTATTCATGTCTTTTGCCCGCTTTTTAATGGGGCTTTTTTTTCTTTTGGTGCGTTTGAGTTCCTTGTAGATCCTAGATGTTAGGCCTTTGTCAGAAATACAATTGTCAAATATTTTTTCCCATTCTGTGGGCTGTCTCCCTGCTCTCTTGATAGTTTCTTTTGCTTTGCAAAAGCCTGTTAGTTTGGTGAGGTCCTACATGTCTGCCTTATTTCTTAAGGTATGGGCATTTAGGGTTCCGAATAGGAATTGGTTGCCAGTTCCAATTTCCATAAGGGTGTCTCCTGCATTTTCTAAGATTTTTGTAGTTTGAGGTTTTACATTTTGGTCTTTGATTCATTTAAATTTTTGTGTATGGTGATAGGTAGGGGTCCTGTTTCAATCTTCTGTATGTGATCAGTTTTTTCAGCACCG
>CAUYQG010116954.1:0-12603 GCA_963574415.1 Tarsius wallacei
TTGGTAGTTCCAGCTACTTGGATGGCTGAGGTGAAAGGATTGCCTGAGCTCAGGAGGTTAAGGCTGTAGTGAGCCATGTAGTGCCACTGCGCTCCAGCCTGGACACCAGAGTGGGACCCTGACTCAAAAAAAAAAAAAAAAAAAGTGAAACTAGCTTGTAAATATCCTGGCCCTGGACTATGGATTGGGCAGAGGAGACTACTGTGCTTAGTAGTTCTGAGAGCAGATGCTGTAGAAACCAAGGTAATACTGTCTAGTACATGTCTGGTGAAAGGTGATCTCTCTCTCTCCTTTGTGGGGGAATCCCAGCCTCACTAATTTATAGTTTCGGTGTATTATCTTCTGAGACATGGGTACTGACTGTGTTAGCTTAAACTCATTGGAGCTGACAGTTTTAGGGAAAGAGGAGGGTGCTTAATTCTAACAACTGGTGGTTTTTATCATTGTAGTAAATCTAGGTCTAATGATATGAAGAATAATTAGTATAAGGCAGACCTTACATGTAATACATTCTTTTGAATACTATATAATTAGTAAAAAAATCTCTCTAAGTAATCATTAATTCATTATTGCAGCTGAAAATTTCTGAGTGCAACATTATAGGAAGCCAGTAAAGCTAATTTCTGATTCATCTAGTGCAAAATAATTTAATATTCTAATTTCAGCAAAAGGCAATTAAAAAACAAACTTAAACCACATGTGCTTTTGATATGTATTTTTTTTTTTCATCATGTCTCATCTATTTTAGTTCTTAGTCATTTACTTTTGGTAGTTTCCAAATTGGTTGAGGGAATTAAATTGGTAGTTGAGTTACCGGTTTGATATTTTCCTGCTGTGTATATAAACCACTTTTTCTGGAAAAACCCTTCCATTGGCAGTCCTCTTGAGAGCATGTACTTTTTCCACACTTAGTGATTTGGGTGCTGAAGCCTGTGTTTAGTCATAGGTGACAAATGGCTAAAAAAATTTTTTCCAGTTTTGTGACCAAGAAATGATTCAGAATTGACACTGCAGTGTATATGGAGTTGCTATATTTCCTTGTAGTTACTTTTAAATACTTGTCATCTGTTATTAGGCACATTTTGGACATATGGGCTCCCTTTGTGGTCATTATTTTGTGTTATGTTCTTACATTTTTTTGTCTGGCTTAGATAGTTCACTTTTGAAATTAGACTAGAATTAGCTTTGATAAGGGACCATTGGAAATGCATATAGTGGCCAATTTGGGGAGAACAAAAGTTGACATGTTTTTACTTTAAGAATTCTTAGGAAAATTTTGATAATATGAGAATGTATTTTCTGAATGTTACAATATTTTGGAGTTAAGTAATTGTCAAAGAAAAACCAGGAAGCTTGTGATTCTTACTGAAAATATTAGCCTACTGAAATATTAGTCTATTTCCTACTGAAAACATAATATAGCACATTATTTATATGTGTACACATATATAAAATATAGCACTCAATTTTTTCCTTTTGTCATTAAACAAAGGCAAGTGAAAAGGGCACGCTCGTTGTAAAATGTTTACTTTATATAAAAGTTTATAAAGAAAAGAACCCAAAAGTCACCTCATTCCCAAATTTGTTCTCTAGAGGTAACTACTGTTAACAGCTTGATGTGTTCTTTTATACCCTTTTCTGTGCACATAAAATATTTTCTTTTGTGTGACTCAGATGGTAATGGCTTTAATTTTTGTTTTGTTTTTTAATACGTAGATTTTATTTTTGAGTAATTTTCAGTTTACAGAAAAATAGAACAGAAAGTACAGAAAAATCCCATATGCCCCATTACCCCACCTTCTCCCAATTTCCCCTAATATTCATGTCATTCATTAGTGTAGTATATTTGTTACATGATGAGCAATACTGGTACATCATTATTAACTAAAATCTATAGTTTGCATTAGGGCTTATATTTTGTGTCGCACATTTCTTTGAGTTTTGTGTCACACATTTCTTTGAGTTTTGACAAAGTGTCGTGTATTTACCATTACAGTATTATACAGAATTGTTTCACTGCCCTAAAAATCCCCTGTGGTCTACTTGTTCATCTCCTCCTCCCACAATCCCTGGCAAACATGGATCTTTTTACTATTTTTATAATTTTGATGTCATCAGAATGTCATTTAGTTGGAATCTTACA
The DNA here is from genome assembly GCA_963574415.1 of Tarsius wallacei. NCBI lineage: Eukaryota > Metazoa > Chordata > Mammalia > Primates > Tarsiidae > Tarsius > Tarsius wallacei. The sequence goes on from CAUYQG010116954.1 coordinate 2,144, forward strand.
GTATATGTGTAGCCCTTCAGATTGCCTGTTTTCACAAAGTAATTTGCATTTAAGTTGCTGCCATGCCTTTTTTTTTTTTTTTGAGTTGGATTCTCACTCTGTTGCCCAGCCTAGAGGGCAGTGGCACGCTCATGGCCACTGTAGCCTCGACCTGCTGGACTCAGATGATCCTTCCACCTCTGTAGTTTTTCTTGATTTATTGTAGAGATGAGGTCTTGCCAAGTTTTCCAGGCTGGTCTCGAACCTGTGGGCTCAGGCAATCCTCTCACCTCGGCCTCCCAAAGTGCTGGGATTATAGGTGTGAGCCACTGCGCCTGGCCACCTGCCATGTCTTTTTATTCATTGATAACTCATTTCTTCTTAGTGCTGATATTCTATTATTTGGATGTACCATAGTTTATTTACCCCTTCACCTTTTTTTTTGAGTTGGGAGTCTCACTCTGGTGCTCAGACTGGAGTGCAGTGGCACAATCACGGCTCACTGCAGCTTCGACCACCCCTATTCAGGCCATAATCCTTCCTGAGTAGCTGGGACTATTGGCACACACCATCATGCTCTACTCATTTCTGTATTGTTTGTAGGGATGAGGTCTTGCTATGTTGCCCAGGTTGGTCTCGAACTCCTGGGCTTAAGCATTCTTCCTGCCTCTGCCTCCCAAAGTACTTGGATTACAGGCATGAGCCACTGTGCCCGGGGCTCCCCACCCTCCCACCATTCACCTTTTGAGGGACTTTCTGGTTGCTTCTAAGTTTGGCATTTATGAATAAAGCTGCTGTAAACATCCATGTGCAGGTTTTTGTGTGGACATAAGTTTTAAACTCATTTGGGTAAATGCCAAAGCATAATTGCTTGATCATACTGTAAGAAAATGTTTTAGTTTTGTAGGAAACTGCCACACTGTCTTCCAAAGTGACTACCATTTTTCATTTTCACCAGTGATGAATGAGAGCTCCTGTTGTTCTGTATCCTGACCAGCATTTATTGTTGTCACGGCTTTGGATTTTGGCCATTCAAATAGGTGTGTAGTAGAATTTCATTATTGTTTTAATTTGCAATTCCCTAATGAGATATGTCGTTGAGCATCTTTATATATACTTATTTGCCATCTGTTTGTATCTTCTTTGGTGAGGTGTCTGTTCAGAATTTTTGCCCATTTTTAAATTGGGTGTTTTCTTATTGTTAAGTTTTAAGGGTTCTTTGCATATTTTGGATACCAGTCCTTCATCAGATAGGTGTTTTGCAAAAATTTTCTTCTAGTCTGTGACTTGTCCTGGCCTTTATAGTTTTTGCCATTAAATATGATGCTTTTTCTTCAGTTGTAACAAATAATCATCAAGTTAAGAAAGTTTCCTTCTCTATTTGTCTAGGAGCTTTTGTCAGGAATAGCTATTCAGGGAAGTCCTTGAAAATCATTTGGCTAAACAAGTAGATTCAGCTTTGTTTTTAGCAAGGCATCCTGTTTTATTCCGGATACATTAAAAAAAAATACTTAAAAAACCCCACATTATTATTTTTTTATTTTTTTGAGTTGGAGTCTCACTCTATTGCTCAGACTGGAGTGCAGTGGCCGTTCCCGGCCACCGCAGCCTCGACCTGCTGGGCTCCGGGGATCCTTCTGCCTCAGCCTTCCAAGTAGCTGGAACTATAGACGCGTGCTACCACGCCCGGCTAATTTTTTGATTTATTGTAGAGATGAGGTCTTGCCAAGTTGCCCAGGCTGGTCTCGAACCCTCAGGCTCAGGCAATCCACTCACCTCGGCCTCCCAAAGTGCGGGATTACAGGCTGAGCCATTGAGCCCTGCTAAACCCCACATTATTTATGGTGTTATGTTTAAGAATGTAGTTGAAAACGTAATTCCTAATCCTTGTAAATAATTTGCTGTTACTCCTTCCATGTGCTTTTAGTGTCCATATTGGTTGATTACTTGTCCAACATCCTAATCTCATCTAATTTGATCTTTCTTTCTTGTTTTAGCTGTCTGTCCCTCCACTTCTCTGTAGCAATCTATTCTTGTGGTTAAACTTCCACCCCTGAAATTAGAAATTTAGAAATTTTGCTCTTTAACACAATTTCCTGTCTTTTCAGTTCTGCAGTTTACTGAATTTATTCTCTGACTGCACTGAGACCACTAGCCCCTTAAGTCTTCCCTGTCTCCCAATTTGTGACATTCTTCCTGGCATCACTTTATCCCATATAGGCTAGAAGTTGGTCACTTTCAATGAGTCATCAATATCCTCAGTTCTCCTGCATCTTTATTCTTCTCTCCCACATGCTGTGCAGATCTCCAGCTGTGGATTAACAATACTACCCTTTTTCTGTGTTCCCGCTCCAGGGCCCGAAGAAATGATTTAATCATATTAATATGTTCTTTTACTAATCCATGAGATCTGGCCTCATCTGTACTTGTTATTCTCTTCTATAGTTTTCTCGCTAGTCTAGTTAATTTCATTTTCCTTTCACCAGAATGACTGTTCTTTCTAAATCTTTACCAATTTCCTTAGGCTCATGTCCCCTCCTTCCATCACCACCGACTCCACACTCAGCAGAGAGACCTTTTAAAGAAAGAAAAAAAGCATTATGTTGATTATGTTCTTTTCTATCTAGTACTGCTCATTTGTCAGCTGTAGATGGAATACAGCTCGGTGGTCCTTTCTGGTTCCCAGCCTCCTGTCTGTCCTCTCAGGGCTGCAGCCTCCCTGGCCTTTTTTCAGATCCTTCACATGCCAGCTCCTTTGTGTGTGCTCTTCCGTCTGCTAAACACTGTTTCTGTTGTCATGTTTAATTTGCATTTATCTTTGGGACTTAGCTTATACGCGTATGTCACTTTCTCAAGGAAGGTTTTCCTGACCTTCCATTTGCCTGAAGGTAAATTAGATTCCTCTGAAATCATTAATGGTAATGAGAGTAATGATAATAACAGCAAACATTTGAGTGTTTACTGGTGGCCAGTACTTTTTTTTTACCTGTATGAATTTGTTTAGTTTTCACAGCAAAACTAGATAGGTGGATACATAAACAGGACCCGCAAGTATCTCCATTTTATAGGTGAGGGAACTGAAGTGAGGAATTTTCAGTCACTTGTCCAAAGTCACACAGCTATTTGGTAGTGGAGTTGGAATTTGAACTCAGGCAGTCAGGCTCCAGAGCCCATGTTCTAAACTGCTGTGCTGTACTGTAGTGGTGATCATAATTGTGTAATTTTTTTTTGGTTAATGTCCACCTTTGTTGGTATGCTCTAAGCTCCTTGAGGTCAGAGAGCGCACCTGTCTGGTTAATTTGTGCCAGGGCACAGAGTAGGCAGTGACAGAGTACTTACTGCTAAATGAATCACAGCCTGCCATTCTACTGAGAGAATAGAAGCTCTCAGTGTGATTTCCTTCACTTTCCTTCCCCACTGCTTCCAAATACTAAACCTTCTTGATTGAAAGAATGGTGCCTGTATTTATTTCAAAATCTAACCACTTTACCTGTTTACCATTTATATTCTAGAAGTGATTTATGTACTTTGTAAATAAGAAACATTAGTGTAAATTTACATAAAATAAAAGTGTATGTCCTCCATTTTCTTTCTCCTTTAACCTTTCACATTTCGCAGGCATGTCAGCTACAAGCAGCTAAACGTATACCTTCTTCTGCACATGTACACATTGTATAGACACTTAAAATAAATAAAGGGGGCCAGACACAGTGGCTCGCACCTGTAATCCCAACACTTTGGGAGGCTGAGGCAAGATTACTTGAGCCCAGGAGTTCAAGACCAGCCTGGGCTACATAGTGAGACTTCGTTTCTACTAAAAATAAAATAAATTAGCCTGGTATGGTGGTACATGACTGTAGTAGTCGCAGCTATTCCGGAGTCTGAGGTGGGAGGGTTGCCTGAGCCTAAGGAGGTCGAAGCTGCGATGAGCTGCAATAGTGATCATGCCACTGCTTTCCACCCTGAGCGACAGAGTGAGATCCCAACTCAACAACAACAACAACAACAACAGACACTTAATGGGGAATATATGTAATGTGCATAACATCCTAAGTTTTTTTAAAATTAAAAATTAAGTTGTAATATTGAAAGATGGTTTTGCAAGATGTCACCATCGAGAGACATAAGGTAAAGGATATGTGGGATCGCTCTATTATTTCTTATAATCGCATGTGACTCTATACTCATCTCAAAATAAAAAGTTTAGTTAAAAAACATGTTATAGGAATCTTTTCATATCAGCACATTTATCTCTTCTTAAAAATAGCTCCATAAGATTTCACTGTAAAGATGTACATTACTTTCTTTTACCTCTCCTCTATTGATGGACTTCTGAGTTATTTCCATTTTTTCATTTTCACCAGTATTGCGGAAGGTGAAACATTGTTCCATTTATAGCAGTGTCCACAGCCAAGTTTTAGAAAGGAGGCTGGGGGTGGTGGCTCATGCCTGTAATCCTAGCACTTTGGCAGGCTGACGCAGGAGAATCACTTGAGCCTAGGTTCAAGACCAGCCTGGGCAACATAGTGAGACCTCGTCTTTACGGAAAATATAAAAAACTAGCTGGGTGTGGAAAGAGGAGAAAGGATCAAAAGAGGTTTACATTAGAAATGATGATAAAAGCTAGCAAGCTGTCCTCCAAACCAGTTTGTCCTTACCCTAGCGGTTAAGATAGGGGCTCTGTGCATTCATCCACACTTTCCTGGTCCCATTCTGCCACTTCTTTGGGACTTTGTTTCTAAATATTCCTTTTCCATTTTATATGCCTGCTTCTTGTTGGCCCTCGTCTTTTTGCTCATCCTCTAACAAATCCTCCATATTGATACAGCTCTGCCATAGTCCATTTCTGCCGCTATAATAGAATGCCTGCAACTGGGTAATTAATAAAGAACAGAAATGTGCTTTCTAATATTAATAGTTCTGGAGGCTGGGGAGTCCAAGATCAAGGCACCAGCAGGTTCATTGATGAGAGTCTGATCTCTGCTTTCAAGAGGGCACCTTGAATGCTGTGTCCTCTGGAGGAGAGGGAGGTAGAAGACAGGAGCACTTAAAGGGAATAATGGCCTCCACCAAGCCCCTCTATAAGGACACCTAGTCCCACTTTTGAAAGGAGGTGCCCTGATAACCTAATTACGTCTTATAGGCCTGTCCTCTTAATACCATAACATTGGCAACCTGAATTTTAGAGGGGGCATAAAAACTGTAGCAGTAGCCAAGTGCTTTACATGTTTTTACTTATCTTGACCCCAACCCTATGAGGTAGTGCCTTTTTCTCTGTCTACTTTTTTTTTGAGTTGGAGTCTCTGTCTGTTGCCCAGACTGGAGTGCAGTGGCCGCTCCCGGCCACCGCAGCCTCGACCTGCTGGGCTCCGGCGATCCTTCCGCCTGAGCCTTCCAAGTAGCTGGAACTACAGGCACGCGCTACCATGCCCGGCTGATTTTTTGATTTATTGTAGAGACGAGGTCTCGCCAAGTTGCCCAGGCGGGTCTCGAACCCGTGGGCTCAGGCAATCCACTCACCTCAACCTCCCAAGGTGTGGGATTACAGGCTGAGCCACTGAGCCCGGCTCTCTGTCTACTTTTTAGGTGATTATCTTCTTCTGGATTCTGTCCTTGGCTCTTCCTTCCAACCCACCGTCGGCCCTTTCTCTTCTCTCCCCGTGACCAAACCAGTAGCATTAACATTTGAATCTGGCACCATTATTTTCTTTTTTCTTTTTTTTTTTTGAGTTGAAGTCTCACTCTGTGGCTCAGACTGGCGTGCAGTGGCCGCTCCCAGCCACCGCAGCCTCGACCTGCTGGGCTCCGGTGATCCTTCAGCCTCAGCCTTCCAAGTAGCTGGAACTACAGGTGCATGCCACCACGCCCGGCTAATTTTTTGATTTATTGTAGAGATGAGATCTCACCAAGTTGCCCAGGCGGGTCTCGAACCCATGGGCTCAGGCAATCCACTCACCTCGGCCTCCCAAAGCGCAGGATTACAGGCTGAGCAACCGAGCCCGGTGGCACCATTATTTTCTATCAGAGAGACACGGGATGATTTACTTTTTTTTTTGAGTTGGAGTCTCACTCTGTCGCCCAGACTGGAGTGCAGTGGCATGCTCACAGCCACTGCAGCCTTGACTTGCTGGGCTTAGGTGATCCTTCTGCCTCAGCCTTTCAAGTAGCTGGAACTACAGGCTGGAACTATAGGCATGTGCCACCACCCCCGGCTAATTTTTTTGATTTACTGTAGAGATGAGGTCTCACCAAGTTGCCCAGGCTGGTCTCAAACCCATGGACTCAGGCAGTCCTCTCACCTCAGCCTCCCAAATTGATGGGATTATAGGTGTGAGCCACCGCACCCAGCCTGGATGATTTACTTTTATTGTTCTGTATGTGTTTGTTTCTGTAAGAATGGGAGAATAGTGGTACCTACCACAGGATTGTGTGGATTAAATGAAATAATGTGTGCAAAACATTTAACACAGTGTCTCATTTATAGTAAGTGCTTAATAAATGCTGGTAGTAGGAATAGTAACAATAGTAGAGTTGTGGTTTTATTATAACTTTGTCTTGTGGTGCTCTTTCCTGAAATTCATACAAAAATATTGAACTTTGGCTGGGCATGGTGGCTCATGCATGTAATCCCAGCACTTGGAGAGGCTGAAGTGGGAGAATTGTTGGAGTCCAGGAGTTTGAGATCAGCCTGGGCCACATAGCAAGACCCCATATTTCCAGAAAGGGGGAAAAAAAAAAAGCTGGGCATGGTGGTGCATGCCTCCGGTCCCAGCTACTCAGAGGCTAAGGTGGGAAAATTGTTTGAGCCCAGGACATCAAGTTAGCTATGATCATGCCACTGTACTGTAGTCTGGGCTTTTTTTTAATTTTATTTGACCCTGTCTGTCCAGAACGAGAGCCTCAGAAATAGCTTTGCTTGTCTGTCTTTTCTTCCTTATCCTCTACTTGCAGCCAGTCACCAAGTACTGTTGATTCGACTTCAGAAGCAGCTGCTCATGCCTATTCACTCCTTATCATTTCTTGACAGAATTATTGTGAGACTCTCCTCATTGCTCTCCCTGCCTTTTTGCTGTCTTTCATTGTTCATCCTGATTTATCTTTACAGGAGGCAGATCTGCTCATGCCATTCAGTGGGAAAGGCCTCACATGGGTCTCTCTTACCTGAGATATAAGGCCTCCAAAGCCCATCACATCACGGTCTTTTATAGCCTCCTCTCTTGTTCCTGGAACCTGTGCACCCTGCAGTGTAAGTCGACTAGACGACTGACCTTTCTGTGACTGCACCTTGTACTCTAAATCCAACCTGACCTGCTCCTACTGCTGTGCATTCTATTTGCTTAGAGTGCTGTTCCCTCATCCACTCCCTGCATGTAAGCACCCAGCCTTCCACCCCAAATGCCAAGTCTATCTGGTGAATTCCTGGTCATTCTTCTCAAATGTCATCTACTGTCTACTCTCTTTAGTCTTAACTGCCTTTCAAGACCTCATTGATTGGTCCTTCATTAAGAGACTAGGTAAGCTGGGCATGGCGGTGCACCTGTGCTACTAGGAAGGCTGAAGTGAGAGGATAGTATAACCCTAGGAGCTCGAAAACAGCCTGGACAACGTAGCAAGACCTCATCTCTTAACAAAGAAAGAGGGGGCCGGGCTTGGTGGCTCAGCCTATAATCCCAGCACTTTGGGAGGCTGAGGCGAGTAGATTGCCTGAGCCTGCAAGTTCGAGACCAGCCTGGGCACCTTGGCGAGACCTCGTCTCTACAATAAGTAAAAAATTAGCCGGGTATGGTAGCACGTGGCTGTTAGTTCCAGCTACTTGGAAGGCTGAGGTGGAAGGATCACCAGAGCTCAGCAGGTCGATGCTGGGGTGACGGTGAGCATGCCACTGCACTCCAGCCTGGGCAACAGAGTGAGACTCCACCTCAAAAATAAAAAAAATAAATAAAAAAGAAAAGAAAGAGGGGCCAGTGCCTTGCTAGACTCTGGTGTAGCCTTGTGCTCTTTGAGCTATGGCTGTTACCGTGCTTCCTGGCTTTGGCCCCCTCCCCCACCTTGGGGAGGTGAATCTTCTCTTTCTCTAATTTACTTTTAAATAAACGATATTTTCTAATCTTAAAAAAAAAAGAGAGAGAAAAAACAAGATAAACAGGCTTAGTGGCTCACACCTGTAATCCCAGTACTTTGGGAAGCTGAGGCGAGAGGATTGCCTGAGTCCATGGGTTTGAGACCAGCCTGGGCAACATGGTAAGACCTGGTCTTCACAGTAAATAAAAAAATTAGCTGGGCGTGATGGCGCTTGTCTGTGTTTCCAGCTACTTGGAAGGCTGAGAGGGAAGGATCGCCTGAGCCCAGCAAATTGAGGCTGCAGTGGCCATGAGCATGCCACTGCACTCCAGCCTGGACGACAGAGTAAGACCCTACTCAAAAAAAAAAAAAAAGAAAAGAAAAAAAGAAATAGACAATAAAGTGGTTAATTAGACTCTCTGAGTTTAGATTCAGACTTCCTTGGTTAATACGGTATAACTGTGAGAAAACTGTTTAATTTTTTGTGCCTCAGTTTTCTCTTTTATAAAAAGTAAATAATAGTCTTGTTGTGAGTACTAAGTGAAGTCATATAGGAAAAAGACTTTGAAAAGTATTTTGCACATACTAAGTACTTCATAAATATAGCTGTCATCATCATCATTATTGTTCCCCAAGCATTTCTTGCATAACCTCTATAATAGCATTTACCAATTTGTATTAGTTACTTTTTTTGTGTATTTTTCCCAATAGATTGTAGCTTCTTTGAAAGGAAGACTGTTTTTATCATCTTTGTGTCATTACTATCTAGTACACAGTTGGGAAACTATGAGCATTTAGTCAGTTCTACGTTTGTGTAGCCCATAGTTAAGTGCTAGATCGTCCTGCGTTCAGTCAGCATTCTACATCTCTGGAAATGATTGCTTTCTAAGTATGGTATTAGAGACACAAAACTGGGACTGGACCTCAGTGGGCTCTTCAACCAGAAATTTGCTATTACAATGAAGCTTCCTACTTAAACCTAGCAGACAGATTGTAACTGACAGTATGTAGTCATTGCTCTGGGAAGTTAATTCCAAAGCATAGGAAAACTTTGGATTTTTTTTTTTTTGCTTAAAGGTACACAGTTCAAGGCCAGAAAGGCTACTATCAGACTTTTTTGTTTTGTTTTGTTGGGCTTAAGTAGGGCTGTTTCTACATTTTCAGCTTTATTCTTACACACCTTTATAAGACTTTATTCTTGTAAACCTGCTGAAGATTGAAATATTAAAACTTTTTCCCTTTTAGTGATTCAGAGAAGAGATTTCTTTATTGTAAACATGATACAGAGCTCAGGATGAATGCCAGAGATAGGTTCTTTATGGAGGATTTCAGAGTATTAAAGTCATTAAGCTCCTTAGGGTTCAGTTTTGCTGCCAGCTCTTAACACCCCACCATGCCTGGGCTATTGCAGCAGTAACTGGTCTTTCCACTTTTAGGCTCTTCCCTCCACTCTGTTCTGACTACTGCTGTGATATTAATTTTTCTAAAGCCCTACTTTGATTTTTCTCATGTATTATAGTAAATCCTCCATGAGTGCCCCATTGTATATAGGGTAAATTCCAAGTTTTTAACTTGACTTTCTGGATGTGTATTAGTCAGGGCTTTCTAGAGAAACAGAACCAATAGGAGGTATACATGTATATATGTACATGTATTATGTGCATGTATATATGAGGAAATTTATTATGGAAATTGGAATTATGGAGACTGAGAAGTCCCATGGCATGCCATCTGTAATTCAGCTGGAGTCTGAGGGCCTGAGAACCAGTGGTGCTGAGGCTGAAGACCTGGGAATTGGGGAGGGATGGTGTACTGGTGTAAGTCCTGGAGTCCAAAGGCCCAAGAACCAGGAGCTTTGATGTCTGAGGGCAGTAGAAGATGGATATCTCACCTTAAGAAGAAAGAGGAAATTCTTCCTCTGACTTTGTGTTCTTTTTTGTGGGGAAAGTGAGCCTCAACAGATTATGGTGCCTACCCACACTGGTTAGGGCGGATCTCCTTTACTTAGTCTACAGATTCAAATGCAGATCTCTTCTAGAAATGCCCTTGCAGACATACCCAGATATAATGTTTTGCCAGCTGCCTGGGCACTCCTTAGCTCAGTGAAGTTGTTACATAAAATTAGCCATCACTGGACTGTCTCTGCAGTCTGACTCTGGTTACCTTTTTTACCTTATCTTTCACTGTATCCTAGAATGAACTCTGGGTTCATTGGCTTATCTGGGTGAGTTGTGATTCCTATAATGTGAATTGCATTTTACGGTTTTTTTTTTTTTTTTTGAGTTGGAGTCTCACTCTGTCGCCCAGACTGGAGTGCAGTGGCCACTCCCGGCCACCGCAGCCTCGACCTCCTGGGCTCCGGCGATCCTTCCGCCTCAGCCTTCCAAGTAGCTGGAACTATAGGCGCGCGCTACCACACC
>CAUYQG010116955.1:0-15092 GCA_963574415.1 Tarsius wallacei
GTCTTGGGAGGCCAGGCATGTTGGCTCAAGCCTGTAATCCCAGTACTTTGGGAGGATGAGGCAAGACAATTGCCTGAGTCCAGGGGTTCAAGACCAGCCTGGGCAACTTGGTGAGACCTCATCTCTATGATAAATAAAAAATTAGCCAGGTGTGGTGGCACATGCCTGTAGTTCCAGCTACTTAGAAGACTGAGCCCAGCAGGTTGAGGCTGTGGTGGCTATGAGTGTGCCACTGCACTCCCATCTGGGCGACAGAGTGAGCCTCTGACTCAAACAACAACACAAAAATAGTCTTGGGAATAAAACTTGTATTTTCTGATGAAACCTGAATTTGAAGACTTGGTCTGGGAAATTGCTCTGCTATCTGATGAACTCTAATGGTGACTATGACCCTTAGATTTGATTTAATGAGAACATCAATGAATATAAAGAAAAAAAATCTTATAAAGTAGGCTAGAGGATAAATAGGGTATTTTAAATTTCCCCTTCAATGAACATTTCTTCCTGGTGGATGCCCTTCCTGCTTACAGTTTAATGGTTCTTCAATTTATCATCAAGAAGTCACAAAATGAGGCAAAAATAATATTCTATGAGAGCACAGCAGAGAAACCACTGTATATGGAAGTTAGCAAAGCAATCATTTCCTAAATTATTAAAAAATATAGTCAATGTAAGGTATTCAACTCTCCCTTAGGTAAATATATTCAACCTGCCAGAGTTTCAATGTTTTAAATACATTTATACTGCAGAGGAGGAAAAACTTCCCATGTATACTTCTTTTGTTGGATTTTCTGAAAATTGTATCTTGATGTAATTTACTCTAAGGCAAAATCATTTTTCTATGTTTGCTGTCTTACTGTTCTGAGATAGCAAAGCAAACCTTGGTTTCACTCTTTAATAAATGCCTCCTTTGTAAGCCAGAACAGTGATTATAAACTCAACTTATTATCAAAGTACTGAACATAACTTTGGGTGGAGGGTTTGTGGGGACTTGATGGCTATGAGCTACAGGCAGTGGCTTGAAGATTCTAGGCAGGTTCATGTTCTTGAGACCAAAATCTCAAAGATTAAAAGTTTATGATTATTGCCTGAAACCAGTATTTTCCTTCATACTTTGAATTAATTTGTCTGTTCACACTCCATTACCATAAATGATGACCCGTAACCTTTTATAAATGCATTTTAAATTGTGTCGCGTTAGGGAGTGATTATTTATTTACCAATAGTTTACCTGTGCATTAAGGATTCAAAGAAGGCAAAATAAAGTATGTTTTTAAAAAGAGAGAAAGAAAGATTGTTTGATAAAAGACTTTTTTCCTCCAATTTTGATAAACGAGTGAATCTTCAAACACATGCAGTTTAAGGGCCAAATCCTAATGGTTTCTTCCTGATGATGAAAGATTAAATTATTTTATTTAATATGTAATATGATTTTCCAGACCCTAGAAAAATAACAAATACCTTTCAAGTTAGCACCAAGGCAGAGGAAAATAAACATATGTATTCTTTAAGTTCCAACTAGATAATCTTTGCTACTTATACATGCTTTCACATTTTGAGCCTTTAATCTCAAGGTGATAGAATTTTCAACTATTGATAAATAGTTCCATAGATATTTAGGTCTAGATGATCACCCCATCATTTTATTTTATTTTATTTTATTTTATTTTGAGTTGGAGTCTCACTCCGTCGCCCAGGGTGGAATGCAGTGTCATGCTCATAGCCACCACAGCCTCGACCTGATGGGCTCAGGTGATCCTCCTGCCTCAGCCTTCCAAGTAGCTGGAACTATAGGCATGTACTACCATACTCGCTAATTTTTTTATTTATTGTAGAAATGAGATCTTGCCAAGCTGCTCAGACTCTTCTTGAACCTGTGGGCTCAGACAATCCCCTCACCTCAGCCTCCCAAAGTGCTGGAATTACAGGTTTGAACCGCCGTGCCTGGCCACCCCATCATTTTAAACTTTCTTTTATTGTTAACATATTCAAACATATGCAAAAGTAGAAAGAATAATATGATAAATCTCATCTACTCATCACTCAGGCCCAACAATTATCAATATATGGCCAATCTTATTCCGCCTAAGCGCCTCACACCCCTACCACTGAATTTTTCAAAAACGAATCCCAGTAAGAGTCAGATGATAACAAGGGTACCTGCACAATCAACGTTTGTATACCTAACCCTGAATTGTACCCCACATCTTTAGAATAAAAAAATTGACTTGTGTTTTTGATAATTTAGGTCAAAAGTTAGCTATGTGCAATAAACTGGCATATAATAAAGAAAACGAAAAAGTTCCTAATATTTCCCAAGAATACCTTTAAGGGAACTCCCACTCTTCTCACCATCTATTATTTGAATTATTTGTAATGGGAAGTTAATTTTTGTATGTTTCTCCTCCACAGATTATTTATATAGTGTGAGCTCCCAGGGGAAATGACCTTGAATACTAAGAAACTCTAACAAGTAACAGAAAGAATCCTTAACTGTAGCGTTTCACTTCAACAAATATTTTAGGGGTGGTTTCTGGTCACCACTGGCCATTTAAGCATTTATTGCTTCAATTTTAATGTCTATTTTATTTGGCTGTTTTTAGTTTAATGATTATTATTAATTTCACATATCCCAATTGGAATGCTAAAGTTGAAAACTTGAACTTGGAAATACTTTAGAAAACATTATTTTCTAGAGAAAACGTGCACATTTTTGTTCTTTTACAGAAGATAAGCATATAATACATTGATTTTTATGGCTTAATGTTTGTTAACTACATGTCCTTTATTTATATCCATAATAATATCATTTTACTTATAATAACATTCTAGAAGGGAGAAGTCAAATCTATTTTGCTCATTTTATACAGCAGCTCTTGTAAATAAATGCTTAATAAAAGCATCTGATGATGACAATGAAAATGACCGAGACCTATACTTAGTTCTGTAGAACAAGCAATGTGAACTCTACATAGCCCCAGAAACAAGGACTACAACAAGGAAAGATATTGTGCTCAGACCATCTTGACTGAGGTGTGACTTTGTCTTTGGTGCCTAAATTCTATCACTCTCTAAAGCTGTTGAATGAGTTCAAGAAAAGTGCCATGGGAGAGTAGACTGAGGATGGAAAATAGTGATCAAGAGCAAGGTCTCTGGAGCTATGTAGATGTGGGATCAACTTATTAGCCACGTGACCTTGGCTTCTTGACCTTGGAAGTTCTTTAGTTTGCAAGTCCTTATTTTCTCTTCTAAAAGATCACAGCATTTTATAAAACTTTCACCATCTGTAAAATAGCAATAATAATAGTACCTACCTTGAGGAGTTGTTGTAAGGATTCAGTGAACATTTTTTAGGTGTGAGCACAACACCTGATACATTAAAATTTATCAGTAAAAAGTTGGTTATTATTACACTGCAGCCAATCTTAATGTTTTTATTTACAAATTATTTTTAGTATTTAACAGTCTAATGACCCAAATATGAAGTCATTCTACTGTTTTTATTTTGGATCACTTCCTATACAGTTGGCTTCTTTAAGAATAATATTTTCATCTTAATTTTATAATATTTTATAATTTTCATAACAGTTTATTTCTTTTTTTTTTTTTTTTTTTTGAGTTGGAGTCTCACTCCGTCACCCAGACTGGAGTGCAGTGGCCACTCCCGGCCACCTCAGCCTCGACCTGCTGGGCTCTGGCGACCCTTCCGCCTCAGCCTTCCAAGTAGCTGGAACTACAGGCGCGTGCTACCACACCCGGCTAGTTTTTGATTTATTGTAGAGATGCGGTCTCCCCAAGTTGCCCAGGCGGGTCTCGAACCCGCGGGCTCAGGCAATCCACTCACCTCAGCCTCCCAAGGCACGGGATTACAGGCTGAGCCACCGTGCCCGGCACAGTTTATTTCAATAGCATCAGAACACTTGGCTTTGATAAAGAGGCTATATATTTTCCTGAATCTTTTATTATTCTACTTTTCTGAAGTGCTGAACAACAATGGTGGTTAGTAAGGCTGAAAAGGAGTCCCATTTTGGTTAGTCCTGTAGTTAAGAGGTGGGTTTGAGAAAATGGTCACAAGAATTAGGCTGGATACTGAAAGCTGCATTCTCGTTACAAATTAAAGATACTAGATTAATCTTTGCCAGTTGTCAAATAATCATTATATATGTTTTGATATGGAAAACTTCAGGATATATTATTTGGTAAAAACAGTGGAGTTCCAGAACAATATGTAAAATATGTTCTGATACAATTTGGAAAAAGAATGTAGATGGAAAGTTAGACAGATAAGAATATAGATCTTTATAGCTATATGTGTATATTTATATAAGCCTAGAACATTTATGGAAGGATGTACAAGAAACTGTCAGTAATGATTGCCCTGGAGAGAATAACCGAAGATTCACGTTAGATGAGAAACATTATATATATTATATACACATGTATATTTTAACATAAGATATAAAATATTTTTATACTAGATTTTTATAATACATTTTTATACTAGATTTTTTATTTAAGAAGTAAAATATACTTGTTAAATATTTTATTACTGTATATTTTACTTTTTAAATAAAAATCTAGTATAAAAATTACCATTATAATCAACAGCCATTTATTGAGTTCCTACCCATTGTAAGCTAAACTTTATATGCATATAAACTAATATTCACAAGCATCTTGCAAGATAAGTAGAAATTATGTAGCTTGTACAATATTGCAGAGCAAGTAAAGAACAGTCTTTTTTCCTGTTTTTAATTAGTTTTCAGAAGTCCATAATTCATAGCCACCAGTATAGGCATTTAGCTCATTACTATGAAGAAAATAAAAAGGATTTCTTTGGTTGGGTGTGGTGGCTTACGCCTATAATCCCAGCACTTTGCGAGGCTGAGGTGAGAGGATTGCCTGAGCCCAGGGGTTTGAGACCAGTCTGGGCAACTTGGTGAGACCTCATCTCTACAATAAATCAAGAAAAAGTAGCTGGACTTGGTGGTGCATGCCTGTAGTTCCAGCTACTTGGAAGGCTGAGGCAGAAGGATGGCCTGAGTCCAGCAGGTCGAGGCTGCGGTGGCGTGTCACTGCACTTCAGCCTGGACGACAGAGTGAGACTCCGACTCAAAAAAACAAAACCCAAAAAAACAAAAAGAGCACAATCATTGGAATTACAAATTTTGTCAATATCTATCATAACTAGAATTTCACTTACAGCAGAGACTTTCAAGTCTATTTTTCATTTTACCTAGTAGGACAATCTTGTCATGTAACTTTTTTTCTGATGTGGAACTTATAACCAAGATTTGTATAAATTCCAACTAGTTCTGCCACTCAGTATAAATGTGCCATTGCTTTTTGGCTTTTAAAAGCATTATGATCATGGGTGCAAAAATATTGTCTAGCTTGTACTATGTCAATTACTTTCTATTTTTAAATGATTTAAGTAGACTCTAATATTTACATTTTTGTGCACCAAATGTGTGAAGTGCCTGTGTATAATTATCTAATGTTTGTTCTACTGATGATTTCTAGTTGTGATTTGAGGAACTACCATAAAAATGTTGAGGGCCACAAGGAAGTTGCAGCAGAGCTGCATTACATTGCAGGTTTTCATCTCTTATCAGAGGGGGAGAAATACAAGAGGAATAGCTGAATCAAATTCACAGCAAGGAAGAAAGAGTAAATTGAAGGCCAAGATTGTTATACGTGGTGAGAGAGGCTGATCCATAAAACTTCAGCACTACTGACTGCAGGAATGTGCACACTATAGATTTCGTGGCTGAATCTGAATTCTACTTCCAATTTGGCTATATAGATATCTCTACATGATTTAATCAAGATGAAATACCCTAAATAAGTGAGGGACAAGTCTATAAAAAAGAATAATTTATTAGTAATTCAAAGTGACTATTCAGGGCATTGGGTTTAAACCTAATTTTTAATATGTTTTAATAACATTTAATATATTTAATATATTTATATTTTAACATATTTTAATTAACTTAATACATTTGCTATGCCTTTTTGTCTGGGGAAAGAACGCTTTAAGTCAAAGCTAAGTCCTTAGTCTCATTTTATATCTTCAAAAGTAATATGATATCCCAAACAGTCATCAGATTTGTCAAATGCAGCTATAACATTACTGCAGTGTGGTCATTTAGATGGCTTTCTAAACTATTGTTCCTTCAGAGTCATTCTTTCTCTCTTTACTGAAAGATTTATATAATCCATGGCTTTAGAAATTATAAATAAGCTACTTTTCTCTCTCTAGAATGTCAGTCCTGAGGACAATGTGAATTTATTTCATTTCCTTTTTAATGAAGTTAAAATTCTGTTTCCTTTTCTTTCTTTCTCTCTCTCTCTCTCTTTTTTTTTTTTTGTAAACTGGGGAAGTAGATGCTGCCTCATACTTCTAGCAGATTTGGGAACCTTGGCTATATTGCCTAAATAACGAAAAGTTTAGCCACTTCTGTTGCTTTTGCATTTAAATTTAATTTAGTTATTTTTGTATGCTTAAGTGTGCTGAGAAGCCTTGGGCAAAGTTTTAAAAAGGAAGGGGTAAAATACTGAATCGTATAAATCTCTGCTTTCTCTTTAAAGAATGTAAAAAATACCCACGCACACCAAAGGCTAGCACCCACAGTATTAACTACAGAGAACACAAGTGATTTTTTTTTAACAGCTGATATAGAGGCAGTAATACTGAGGTGGAACCAGCTTAATATTCAGTTTGACAAGTTTAACCAAGTGTGAATAGAGTAGACTATAATTGTAAACAAGATATGACATATTGCTAACTTTTAGAGTTAGTTCTTTAGTTCTCTATCCTAAGTCAGTAAACGTGTGTGAAACCCTTTTTGTGCATTTTCTGTGTGTTGGGAACTAGAAACAGTTGTGTAAGTAAGATGGATGGTTGGGAATAGACTTCTTTCTTTGACTGTTTCACATTCATATTGTTATGAAAGAGGAGGAAATGACCTGAAGGAATGAATAAGGGAGGATACTTGCCTGTGTCCCTCAGGCTTACCTTGGCGAGTTGCTCGTGAATCTCAAGGAGGCTGGGTCGATTGACCTTGGGTCCACTGATGCTGCCAGTGTTGCGATAGTACTCTATCTTGGGAACAGCATCCATGGTGTTGTGGCCAAAGGTTTGTAGGTAATATGTGTTTGTGTGAGAATCATAAGCATGAAAACTGGCATCTGTTTTAGCAGTTTCTCCATTTTGGAGGAAATTGTCATAGCACTCCTGATTCCCAGGCCTAAAGCTGATTCTGAGTCTGTTATGGGCTTCATCCCCAAAAGAGGTTTCTTCGTAATGTGGTGGGTCAGAGTTATCATTCACAGTTGCACTGTTCTCATGGCTCTCATTTATGACATTAACTTGAAAACGATTGGTATTACTGGGGACTGAATCCAAAAATACACTGGAAGAGTTGTTTAGTGACATCTTCCAAAACAGATCTTTTGGGCTGAGATATCTATTTTATGATTGTTAAACAAATCTATATATTTCCTCCTCAAAATAAACACTAATGTGGTTACTTTAGGGAACTCTTGGCTTTTGTTCTAGATGAGTTCAATAAATAGGTTCTTGATATATTGTCGCCTGTGTAATCTTCAGAATGTTCTTTAAAGCTGTCATTGAAAAAGAACATTAAACTGTTTCAAGTAATACAAATACATTTGAGTAGGGGTGGGGCATGAGAGAATAGTTTTCTTTTATAAGACATACAATTTTAAATTCATTTCACTAAAAAGCACCTGTCCAGGGACTTCAGTCACCTGAGCAATTAAATCCTATAATAAATAACTGGAAACCTGTTTCAGCAAACAGAATTTCCAATAAAGTCATTAAAATGTCACCTGTGTTTGTAGTATTTGCTTGGAGTCAGTGCACTTGAATTCAGTATGACTTTAGAAAAGATGTAACACTACCAACTGAGTACAGTGAGAACTGATGAGAATATCCTCAGCCTGAAACATAGTTCACTGACAGTACTAAATGTTGAGGCTGCAAACTGTCATATTTTATGGTTGATAGGAATGCACATTTTTTGATACATAAAATGAAAAAATCTAAATCTTCTAAAAAATGCTCCTGTTAGTTTATAAAAATCTGTACATGTTCAAGTAATGTATTTGTTCCAGAGATATAATCCTACTTATGCAACAAGTGAAAATTACATTTTAGAATGTGAATTTAAAAAATACATCTCATCAAGATGACGTCTCTGTAAATTATTGGATCTTTTGCTATCCTTCAAAATGTTTCATTTGTTCATACCTTTGTATGTATTGTAAATATTATTATGGAACTTTAAAAAATATGAGTGTTTGGAGTAAAGAAATAAATCATATTCTTTAATAAAGTCCTGTGCTATATTTAGGTAAAATAATCATTCTTTACTGACTCCTTTTAATGAAATGGCCTCAATAATTCAGAGGTTTATAATTGACTGTGAGATGATTAGGCTTTATAATAGTTTTCATAATTCCACAGTGTTGGGCCACAATGTTGGCCCAACAATTTCTTTAGAATAATATTTTGTATTGATATCTTAAATTTTAGCTTTTCAAAGAAAATTCTCGAAAACTTACATAAATACAAAAAAAACCTTGCCTCTCTCAAGCACTTTATTAAAGATATTTGATGGAAAAAACTTCTAACTTCAACTCTCAGATAATATTTCCTGGGGAATCTTTAAGTGAAGCTGTCATCTTTTAGTTTTTACAAAACATCTCATTTTTTTAGTAGACTTTGGCATCCTCACCTTTACTCCACTCCTCAGAATCTACTTTATGACATATTATTGAGTGCAATTTTTACCCCACCCAAAAATGTTTGACTTACCACCAAGGAGCCTTCTTCTAGGGATGTGTAACCTGCTTCTGCATCACCCAGGAATATATGGAGCACTTAGCTGTCAACCCAGAACCTTAGGTTTCTTTTTATTGGTTAGAATCTTTCTTGAAAGAGATGTCTGTGCAATGATTGGCCTGGATTAGGACTGTAAGCCCCACCCAGTTATTAGCCCTGAGGAGCCTTAAGTACCACATCAACTGGTAACTAGTAGTAAACCATTAATCCTTTTAGACACAAAGTAAAATACAGTTTCTTTAATTCTTAAGGAGAATTGAATTGCTTAATAGCAATCATCCAAAAAAAATGAGCAATTATTAAAAAAAAAAAAAGTGTCACTTTAGTCTTTTGGATATAGAAAAATGGAGTTACATTGTCTTATTTCAGATGAATTCTAGTGACCTCCTATTGTTTAGTATGTGCACCAAAATATAGTTCTCCAGAGAAAATTTCTATATTGAACTAGAAAATGGTATCTGAAATGATTTTGTCGTGCATGTAGTAGATATTATCTCGACTTTTCTCTACACAAGGACTGAGCAGATTGAGAGTGTAATCAATGACTTATTGAAAATATTTCTACCTACTAGAAAAACTTTCCAAGCAGGAATCAAGCTGTGGGTAAGTTTTCCAGTGACACTATTAAATAACCTTTTTGTTTTCAACTGAGAAAACATGTTTTTATCATATCCGGTTTTTCAGTTTAGTTGAGGAAAAGGTGTTTTTAGTTATTTTTTTTTTTCTCTTTCAAATCTGTGAGTAGGTGATTATTAATACAGCACCAACAATTCTGACCTACAGGTTCTGCCACTGATTTTCAATCAAGATGATTGAATGAGGCTGCCTTGTGTCTTATAAGAAACTATCTAAATGATTTTCAGTTGTCTGAGTAGCTCAGTTGTGGTGTAATATAGTGGTTAAGAGCAAGACTCTGGAGTCAGAATGTTTGATTTATATTCTGGCCCTGCCACTTCCTGTCTGTGTGAACTTAGCCAAGTTATCCAGTCTTTCTGTGCCTTAATTTTCTCATCTGTAAATGCGGATGTGAGTAATAGTGGTAACTGCCATGTTGTAGAGTTATTGTAAGGAATAAATGAGTTAATTTGTGTATAGGGTTTGGAACAGCAACAGTTTGTACACAGTGCTTGCTTTTATCATTTTAGCAATATTTACAATTGGCTGGATAATTTTACTTAGCCACAACAAAGATTTTGTGGGTGGGTGGGGCACACCTCATCAACAAGGGTACCTTCATAATGAATATTTGTATACCTAACCACATCTTTAAAATAAAAAAATAAAAAAAAGAAAGAAAAAGATTCTGTGGTGAATCAGTAGAGATTGGGTAGGTGTTATGCCTATTGAAATAAGGGGAAAGGTCAGTTAGTGAACTGATACAGGATTACAGAATGGGGTCTGGAGATACCCAAGTAAAACACCTTAGATTCTCTTAGGTGACTGTCATATTAATTAGGCTAATACCATGAGGCAGTATTAGAATTAGAGACAGAATGACCAAGTATGCTCTTATAACTCATTCTGTTCTTAAACGCCCCCCAGTACAAGGCATTTATCTGTTCAACAAAGGCTTTTGACTTTCCATATTGAAGCTCTTTAGGCATAGAAATTAGTCACATATTAAATTCAAGTGGATGGGGCTGGTTGTTTGGATCAAGATTGGGGGTAGCTAGGATGGGGATGAGACCCTAAACTTGTTCTATTCACTGGACCAGGACAGAAGGTGTGAGCTGACATCTTCCAACCTTTCCAGGAGTCATCTATTTATTCTGCAATCTTTTTTTTCTACCATAGACTATGAATGCCTCTGATATCACTCAATTTCCTTTTTCTTGGTGACTGACCGCCTGACTTCAGAGTAGTGTGAATTAGTTTTAGTCTTGGTCTTACATCAACTAGACATTTTCATTCTAAGCCTTTTATCTCTCACTGTGAAATGAAAGTCTTTGTTCTCTATTAAGGGAATTCAGACATTCTGGAGCAAATGGGAGATTGTTTGGGGGATATGGATGAAATTACATAATCCTTAAAGCCAACCTTGAAAGGTAAGCCTGATTTAGGCCTTTCAGGCAAGGTAAGAAAGGCAGGGCTTATGGGAAGGGGAAGCTAGAGGCTAATTTGGCTATGACATTAGACGTCTGTCTATTCCTAGAAGAATTAGCATTTCATGAAATGTCCGTTTTGTATCCATATTGTAACCAGCCATTTATGTTTTTTATATAGTTTCTAGTTCTGAAAATAGAGATGACCCTTCCCTCCTCCTTCTCCACCCCCGACAAATCTAAGGCACACAACAGACCATGAATAAAAGCTATGGATGAAGATACTTTTGGTTAATAGAATTTCTCTTTAGTGGAATTGGAAATAATATTGTGGTGGAGTTGATGATATTTGAAAAATTTATAGGACAATGCTCATATTTCATAGAATTTTCTTGCCTTTTAGTTTTAGAGGGCCTTTCTTTATTTGAAATAAAGATCTGGCCCTGTTTTTGAAATACTTGGTACTTGAACACACTTTTTAAAAAAATTTTTTTTAATTTTAAAAATGTGGGGTACAATTCAGGGTTAGGTACACATATATTCATTATGCAGGTACCTTTGTTGATGAGGTGTGCCCCTCCCTCCCCTGGCAGTTTCCCTTAACTGCCAATCCCTGCCCCTCTTCCCTGGCAGTTTCCCACTACTGCCAATCTCTTATAGTATTATGATAATTGTTGAACATACTTTAAAAGTTGTGGTTACAAAAGAGATGCCCAGTCTTCTAGCATATACAACTTTCAGTGTGCTCAGGAGAGGCCGGTGCAATGAGGTGTTCTTGGGCCAAGTTACTAACTGGATCTGAGATATTCCAGGTTTACACTCTTATACCAACTGGGGTACAAAGAGTCTCCTTGAGATAAGAATTTGGTCCAGAAGATTCATAGCTGATACAGAAGTGTTAAAAAATCTACTACAAGATGGAGAACATCGAGGAATCTCACTGAGACAGCTGATTTTGGAGTGCCATAGACCTGGGCAGTAACCATGTCTATAAGCTATGTAGAAGAAGTGTTAAGGACCATGTCTGGGATGTAAAACTACATTGCAGGTGTAAAACTACACAAATTTAATCCCTAACACAGCCACTTCCTGGCTTGGTGACTTTGGGAGTTTACTTAATCTCTCTCAGCTTCAGTTCTTCTGCAAAATTGAGATAAAACAGAAATAATAGTTCCAAACCCAAAGAATTGGTGAGTATCAAATAAATGGAAAGTACCTAACTTAGTGCTAACTCCCAGTAAATGTTGGTCTTAGTCCTTCTGGGCATGCTTGGCAATCATGTATTCTCAAGTGACATAAATATTTTTGTATTTATTTATCTCCAGCTATCAAAGAAAGTCAGAATATTGTAGTTGGAAATAATTTTAGAACTATATAATATTATCATTTCTTTTCTCAAGTGGAGAGAATGAATAACTTACACTAAGCCACTGCTTCTTAGGGTTTGAGAAAGTGACCTTTACTACTATTACTGATGAGGACAACAAATAATGGTAGAAAGGTATATTGAAACACTGTTTTATGGTTTGCAAGTTGCTTTCACATTCACTATATCTCATTGGTCCTCCCAATAGTCCCAAAGATATTCAGGGTGGGTTTCTTTATCCTTGTTTTACAGATGAAGAAAATAGGTTACCCTTAGGTAACTTTCTATGTCTTAAAATGAATTCTTGGCTGAAATGCTAGAATTCAAATCTCTGAGTTTAGGTTTCTAATCTGAAAAACTTTTCATGATATCTTAAATCCTCATTCATTTCAGATCTCTGAATTTCCAGGAACATTTGTAGCATTCATAGGGCACTAGAATTGAAAAGGACATGGAACATTCTCTGGTTAGTTCCCTCACTGAAATTCATAGACATTAGGTCACTTGCCCAAGGCTGCATAGTTCTAATGGTGGCAGAGCTGGGACTGCACTTGTTGTTTCTGATAGAGTGGTCTTTTTAGGTCTTCATGGAAACTCTTTAAAAAATTCTCTTAATACAAGGTATTAGGAGAGAAAATATCAGCATGAGGCAGGTCTAATTTAGACCCCAAGCTATGCTATTTTATTGCAAGAGATTCAGCAAGCAGAAGAACTAGGAGGGACAGGGCTTGGTGAGATCTGGAAAACTTTAAGGCCTGTTCCTTAAAGTTGTAGGACTTGGGTGTTATTTTCTTACATTTTTTTCATCTGTGAACTTTTTTTGACCTATGGCTATTATTAGAAAAAATAAATTCTGTTTATTCTTTGGACTGAAAGTTCCCCATGTTTAAGACCTGATTTGCTAAAGCTACGGGGAGCTGAGTCTGGAATGTGGAGAACACACCAGGGCTTTACAAAGGGAAGAAGGCAGGTTGCCTCTAATATAGTTTATTAGCACAAGAAGGAAAGCAGAAATTCAAGGTAGGTGGTTGAAATAAGAATAAAAGATGATATACATGGTTGGAGCGATCTTTATGCTCTATTCAATAGACACCTCCATGTGGGAACAGAAGAAAGCAAGGAATCCCAACAATAGTTTATCACTTACACAACATGGTAGATAAATTAATCATAGATGTTTATTAAATTCAGTGAATGAAATGAGCCTCTCCCCCGAACACTCAAGGTAATTACAAATGCACGTGTCCCAATGGCATAACCATAAAAACCATAAAGCTGGAACTTTTACGCAAGTGCATATTCAAATGTCCCTTTATCAAACTCTTCAACTTCATCTTCCCATGTAGAAGAAGGCATGCTACTATATGGGTCTAGCAGGATTTTGAAGCATCTGATTATAAGAAGTCCCAAGAAGATACACAAAATTCCAACAAAAGCAAAGCCAGTTTTTTGCTCCAGAGTCAATGAGAAAGCTGATACTTCGTTGACACTCATCTTAGCTGAAGAGTTGCCACAGTAGGTACTACTCATTATTCACTGGTACATTGTTGTGGCTCTTCACAATTCCTTCTGGAATCACCTCTTGGCCTAGGTACAAAATTGGACTCAGTTTAGTTTTACCTTTGTATGGTATTGGGCAAGGTAGTTGTTCCATAAAATCTGGCATTTAAAAAATCTTCTTAACATACAAGAGACATTTGAAAACATCATCAGATATAAATCAGAATCAAATTAGCATTGGAGATGCTACTTCTACCGTAGTAATTATAGAATTGCTTTTGTGGACACATAAAACTGTGCCTATGTACTCTATAAAATCAAGAATAAAGGTAAATATTTAAATAATTTACCCTAAAAGTTTTCAATTCATTGCCAGATAGTTAAATCATTGCTTTTTGATCTGAATTGTTATCCAATTTTCACTTCATTTTTGCTTGTGTAGATAATACCATAAATAATCATAGCCAAGCTACTTAAAGTTCATATTTTAAGGTCTGTCTTCAGTGCCATTTTGTCTGATACAGATCCCGATTATTTTAAACATATGTAATGTCTTCTCTCTCTTTTACCCCTTTAGCTTTTATACTTAGGTGCTTACATTTTCTTCTCCTCTACCACTTCATCCACTTAATGTCAATTTCTTAAAGGGAGAAATTATGTTTTAAAAATTGTGTTAATACAAACAGTGCCCAACATAGCAAGTAACAAGCAGCAGTGGCTGGAGCCATCAGCCACCCTCCCAACATCTCTATTAGCTTTCAGAACACACTCAATAAACATAAAATCCAAGTTAAACAGCATGCTTACTCTGCAAATTTAGCTTCGCAATAAGCTTCTCAAACTCCTTCCCCACCAGATTTTCACTCCTAAGCCCCTATGGTGTTGAACTACAACTAAAGTGTTCAGAAAGTGTGTTTGAATTGAAGCAAAATAGTTTTCTTCCCATTTGATGTCTTAATAAGTTAACTAAAAATAAAATAGTTAATTAAATCAAGCGATTACTAGTGTACAGCCACCATTTTTTTTTTTTTTTGAGTTGGAGTCTCACTCAGTCGCTCAGACTGGAGTGCAGTGGCCGCTCCCGGCCACCGCAGCCTCAACCTGCTGGGCTCCGGTGATCCTTCCGCCTCAGCCTTCCAAGTTGCTGGAACTACAGGTGCGCACTACCACACCTGGCTAATTTTTTTGATTTATTGTAGAGATGAGGTCTCACCAAGTTGCCCAGGCATTTTTGAGAAGACTGTTACCAGTTTTTCTTTCTCTATTTATTTGTTTGTTTGTTTGTTTATTTATTTGAGTCAGAGTCTCACTCTGT
>CAUYQG010116956.1:0-12270 GCA_963574415.1 Tarsius wallacei
GTTCCAGCTACTTGGAAGGCTGAGGCGGAAGGATCGCCGGAGCCCAGCAGGTCGAGGCTGCGGTGGCCGGGAGCGGCCACTGCACTCCAGTCTGGGCGACAGAGTGAGACTCCAACTCAAAAAAAAAAAAAAAAAAAAGACCCTGGTCACTGGTTGGAGTACACATTTCACCTGTGGTTTGGAGTCTAAAGCATTGAGGATTTAGAAGGGGGGTGGGAGGCAGGGTGCAGAGAGCTTCTCTGACCTGACAAGGAGACCAGGTTTGTGTGAGACTAGGTGGAAGTGCTCATCCTACTCAGGTTTGTGGGATGCTCTTCGGTGCTTCCCCAGCTGATATCAGAACAACCCTGGGGGCAAAGCCAGGATCAGCCCAAGGCCACACAACCAGGGCCGATCAGAGTCAGGCTCATAGACCCCAACCCTGCTGTCCATCCACCACCCATGACGCTGCCCTCGGTGGAGCTGAGGCGTGCGTCTGGTCTGTACACACACCCTGCTAGTTTCCTGTGGCTACTGTAACAAGTCACTACAAACTCGGTGGTTTAAAGCAATACACATTTATTTTCTTACAGTTTTGGAGTCAACAGTCTGAAATCAGTTTCACTGGGCTAAAATCAAGGTGTTGGCAAGGTCACCTTTCTCTGGAGACCCTCAGGGAAAATCTGTCCAGTTGCCTACTCCAGCTTCTAGAGCACAATCCTTGCATACCTTGGTCCATGGCCCCTTCCTCCATCTTCAAGGCCAACAGCAGAGCATCCTGCTTCAGTCACTGGATTACCTCTTCTGTCCTTGCATATCCTCTGCCTCCCTCTCTTATGAACACATGTGATTTAGGGCCCATCTGGATGATCAAGGGAACCTTCTTCATCTTAACATCCTTAACTTCATCAAGCAGCACTCACAGGTTCTAACGATTAGTATCCACATATCTTTGGGGCCATCATACAGCCCAGCACACCCTCCTCCATGCTTCTAGTGGTCCCAGCAGCGACTTCCTCCTCCTTAGACTTAAAGAAGGACAACTTCCCCGTGGGCCTTGAGCAATCCTCCCTCAGCTTTTCCCCTCCACACACTGGACTCCAGCTCGACTTCAGAATTACCACGGGGCTGGTTTCACCAGCACCAAAGCCCCTATCCCTTACCCCATGCATCTGTTAATTTTTTAGTTTCTAAAAAAAAACTAGAATTTCATGTAGTACACATCCACTGAGAAAAACAGAAGACCAAAAAGAAGAAAGCAGAAACCATACATAATCCCGTTAGCCAGAAGGAGCCACTGTTAACATGCCGGCCTGTAGCCTTTCTCTCTCCTTTTGACGCTCATCTAGACACTGAAAAAGAATTTTTCTAAAACAAAAAGCACTGTTTTGAAACATCTTTTGGACTCTGGAGCCAGATATCCTGGTTCGAATTCCAGTCAGTCACTTGCCATCTGTGTGACCTTTGGCAAGTTACTTAACCTGTCTGTGCCTCAGTTTCCTTATCTGCAAAAAGGAGAAAACGATAGCATTGCCTCGGAGGGTTGTTATGATGAGTTAGTGTACAGCAAGCACTTAGGACTGTGCCTGGCACAAAGCAAATGCCACACAAGTGTGAGCTGTCATCACCATTATTATTACACATGTTTAAGGGGACATCTGTTCAGGTGGAAAAATAACCTTTGGCAGCATAACTCGAACTACCTGGGCTCCCTGATGTGAACACACTCCTCTACTGTCAGGTATTTAGGTTGTTTCCAGTTTTTTTCTTCTGTAAACAATGATGGGCTAAATATCCTTGAACAAACACCTTTGCACACATCTCCATTTGTTCCTAAAACTTCAACTGCTGAGTCACAGATCACACATATTTTTGAGCTTTTGATACATCACAGCCAGCGTGCCCTTCATAAGAGTTGCACCATTTCCCTTCGTCTGGCCAGGGGAACAGCACACCCGCCTCCCCACACCCACCCCCAATGGAGGCCCTGAGGCCCTCGTGATCCACACATCTCCCTCTCCTCCAGGGGACCATGCCTCCTTTCTCATCCATGTGCCTGCCACACCTCTGCCACAGCACCCAGGGGAAGCAATGAAGTAGATGAACTGGAAATGAAGTTTTAGGGTCCTATTTTCAACCTCCTAGGGTGAATCTATGCCTCAGTTTCTACCACATGTAAAATGTGGGTCAACACATCTGCCAACATCCAAAAACACTATTTTTTTTTTTTTTGAGTTGGAGTCTCACTCCTTCGCCCTGGCTGGAG
Source organism: Tarsius wallacei (assembly GCA_963574415.1). Classification (NCBI taxonomy): domain Eukaryota; kingdom Metazoa; phylum Chordata; class Mammalia; order Primates; family Tarsiidae; genus Tarsius; species Tarsius wallacei. The sequence goes on from CAUYQG010116956.1 coordinate 2,246, forward strand.
TACAGTGGCATGCACGGTCACAGTTACCCCAGTGTCAACCTGCTGGGCTCCGGCGATCCTTCCGCCTCAGCCTTCCAAGCAGCCGGAACTACAGGCTTGGTTTTATTTTATTGTAGAGACGAGGTCTCGCCAAGTTGCCCGAGCTGGTCTCGAACCCGTGGGTTCAGGCAATCCACTCACCTCGGCCTCCCAAAGTGCTAGGATTATAGGCTGAGCCACCTAACCCAGCCCAAAAGCACTATTTAGATATAGTCTATAAAACTGAGTGGGGTTAGGTATCCATGCATTAAAATGAAACTAAAATCCTAGACTTCTTCTTAATCATACATCAAGGATTCAAAGAAAATTTTTAAGAGCCAATAATGGAGGCTCCCAAGCAATGATTTCAGAGCCCCAAACCTGTTATTTTAGAGCTCTGACTCTGAACCATTCTGGAAACATATTGCTTGAGTACCAATGCATGGAAACAACTGTCTTTCTACTTGCAAATAGACTGCTGTCCCACTTTCCCCCAGCTACCAAAGGCACCAAGGATCTGTCCTGAGAAATGTACTGAGCTGGTGTGTGGGTGTGACAGTGTACTGGGCCCCCTCACAAGTCTCATCTTGGCTCGTCTCATAATGCTAATGAGGTAGGGCTGTTATTCCCATTTTAGTGATGAGAAGACTGAGGCTCAGAGGGGGTAAGAATTTTCCCAAGAGCTGAGAAGCAGAGTGGAGACCCCAAAACTGACATCCTCCGATTCCCAAATCCTTGCCTTCCTTGCTCCTGTTGCAGCAAAATATTGTGAGGGAGGCTTGGAAATGGCTGGCCTCGACAAGCATTAGTTCTCAGTGAAGCTTCTGGAAGGGCTTCACAGCCCCTTCTTTTCTCAAAACAAAAAGACATGTTGGGCCTGGGCGTGATGACTGACAGGCATTCTTCCAGTCCCATGGGTGAGGGGCCACCTGGCTTTCCCCACTGGCATCAGAGCTGTGGATATCTGGCCAGAAGGGCTCATCCCCAGATGTCACGCCCACTCACAGGAACCTGAGACCTAAATAGGGACCCCCAGAGACACCTTAGAGAGGTATGGATTGTGTGGAGAACCCAGCAAAGGAACAGGGATGCCCTGGAGGGAGGAATCTGGAAGCCGGAACAAATGAAGAAGAGGAGACCCCAAGACACTGAGGGACAGCTCAGGGACAACAGCCCTGAAACTGCCATTTGCTGACCGCCTCCCAAAAGCTGCACTCAACATTTTGCACATGCCTTCACATCTAATCTCTGAAGATGCAAGCAGGGAAGCTCCATGATGGTCCCATTTTACAGATGAAGAAAGTGAAGTGTGGAACAGCTATGAGAGTGGCCCGAAGCCAGGCAGTTAGAATGCCATTACGGGTTTGAATCCAGCGGCCACCCCTTCTTAGTTGTATGAACGTAAGGAAGAGAGCGACTCCACGATGAAATAGGCATAATCATAAAATGGGAGAAGGTGAAAACTTAAGCACAACTAAATAGGTATGAGTTAGAACAAGTTCAGTGAAATGATTTCCTAAGGCTGATGTGGGGGCAGGGAGTTAGAGGCCTCTACAAAATTATCCTAGAGACACAGCTGATGAGCAGGCTATGTGAGCCCGGCCTCAGTCAACAATCATTGAGCATGTGCTGTGTGCCACCACAATAAATCAGCCCCCACCTTGCCTGTGACCTGCTCAGCATCCAACAGGGGAAAGTGTCAAATCTCACAGATATGTGTGAGTAGGAATTAAGTGGGGTGGGGGCAGAGCTAAACTCCTAATGGCCAAGCAGCCAGGACAGGTGGAGTTCTCCATGATGGGGACAGCCAAGATCAAGAAACCAGAAGGGAGACAAAGTCCAAGAGGTGCTCACCAGGGCCTGGGTCCCAACCAGGTGCATGACCTGCACTAGCTCGGTGAACCTCATATCACCTCTTAGATGGAGGGGCCAACAGTTCCATCTTTAACGTGGCAGCTCACGTCTGTAATCCCAGCTAAGGTGAGAGGATTGCCTGAGCCCAGGGGTTTATGACCAGCCTGGTCTACTTGGCAAGACCTCTTTTCTACAATAAATAAAAAAACTAGCCAGGTGTGGCTGCTTGGAAGGCTGAGGCAGAAGGATCACCTGAGTCCAATAGGTTGAGGTGCTGTGGCCGTGAGTGTGCTACTATACTCCAGCCTGGGTGACAGAGTGAGATTCCAGAAGGAGGGACCCATAGTTCCATCCTTAAGATGAGAAAACTAAAATCAGAGAGATTAAGCAACCTGTCTGGTGTTATGCAGCTAGCTGGCTTGGTGGTGGGACTGGAGTTGGAATCCAGATCTGTGAGATGAGGAAGAGGACAAGAGGGGTTGGGGAGAGAGAGAAGGCTGCAAAGACCATTAAACAGCAACAGAGGCGATGCAGTATCTCCCAGGGCCAGGTTAGAAGTACAATGGGGGCCTGTGACTACAGTGACTGACAGGGTCCTGTTCCAGCCTGGCCAGGGGCTTAGAAAGTCTGCCAGAACCTGGTAAGCCCATCTGATGACAGAGGAGGTGTTCTGACCCTGCACCCAGAGATGAGGGCATGCAGCATGGGGACCCCAAAGCCAGACCCCCACTGGACAGCTCCCCTCTCCTTTTCCTCCTGTGAGCAATTCCTCTCCAGGCCCTCTGAGGGCAGGAAGAGGAGGAGGAGAGGGGATCCAGGAGTTCTGTCCTCCATACAGGCTGTAAAATCTTCCCTCCAGGGGTTAGCAAGTTCAGCGTGGCCTGTGCAGTTCCCTTCCAAACTGGGGTGGGCCGGGCCTATGTCAAGTGAGCTCTACAAGGAAAAACTGACAGAGGACTGGATGGGGTGCCAGCCCCTTGGCTAACTGGGCTCAGAGCTGGCACTCTAAGCACCCATCCAGTTTCCAGTGTCCCAGGAATAGCCCCAGCTTCCCTTTTCTGTGCATCTGCCACGAGCTACTGCCGATTTAATACACTCTCAGTCTAAAACCTCACCCGACTTACCCCTCCCTGCCACCACCTTGTAACAACCTCTCTCTCTGCCCTCCAGCCTCCACACCTCTTCCAGATCAAGCCTTTCTCACATCCAGAGCATGGGCCAGTCCCTTGATCCTGTGGCCTGTAGTGCCACCTCCCTCTCCACTGACAGAAATTCTTTCAAGGTCTTCCAAAGCTGCCCCTTGACTACAGACTCCAACCTGTTTCCCGAGTGCACCCACAGATGACTGCTCCGCCTCGCCCTCCAACGGGGCTCCTGTGGCTCTGTTCTCTTGCACCACATGATGAGGTTCTCAAGGGGGGAACCAAAGACCTCCAGATGCCAGAGCACATTTACTGGAATCTTTGGGCTCATCCAACACACGGGGATTGAGCACCTACAAGTCCCGGGCCCGGTGGAATCTGGACTGCTTCCCTTTCCTCCCGTCGGAGCCTCTCACAACCTGAGCGGAACACGGCAGCCGCCTGTGCCCGTCAGGCCTGGGAGAGCTTCTCCCACCGGATAGACCCCTGCCTCCTCCACACCCCACCCTGTCCTTTCCCCCCTTCCCACACCCTCTTCCGGGCATAGCCGGGCGTTCTCTGTTGCTCTCCAGCCACTGCCCCCCGGATGTGGGTTCCAGCAGGGCATCTGGTCACTTCTCCAGAGAGGCCCCAAGGCTGAGTGTCCCAGTCAGCAGGGTCCATACCGGCGTCCCAGTTCCCAGGTCACTTGGCCTCTACCCCCAGCAAAAAACCTCTTCCCCCAGAGAAAGAAGGCTCAGACTGCCACAGGGGCAGGAAATAAGGGGGCCACGGCACGGATCCTGGTGGGAGCCAGAGAGCGCCTTTCCTGGGGGACTAGCGACTCTGATTGGAGGGCATGGGCTCTGACCCGAGCTCGGCTGGTCGGAGAACCCAGGGGGCGCTCCCCTGACCCGCGCTCCACCGTCCAGGGACTCGGACGGCAGAGCCGGGCGCGGCGCAGCCTCAAGTCCTCTCCCCGGGTCGGACTCCGCAAGGAAACAGGTAGCGCAGAAACTAGGAGTGAGTTGGCATCCGCACCCCCTCCTGCTCGGGCCCGAGCCGCCGCAACCCCCGGCCCCCGCGCCTGGAGCCCGCTCGGGTTGGAAAAGTGGCGGCGGCCGCAGGGAAGGGCGGCGGTACCTGTCAGCAGCTCCAGCCTGTGTCCCAGCACCTTCATGTCGGCGCCCGGCGCGGCCCGGCACGGGGCTGCGGCGTCGGGGAAGCGCTCGGCAGAGCCGGGAGCGCAGCGCGGGAGAGCGACAGCGGCGGCGGGAGGGCGAGGGGCGCGGCGGGAGGAGCCGCGCGCAGCCGGGAGCGCTCTCGCCGCCCCCCACGCCGCGCTCCCCCCTCCAAAGCGGTGTAAAAAAATCCACCAATTGCACGGCCGCGCACCCCCAAAAGGCGCCCGCCGCCACCTGGTCGGGGTGAACTCCAGGAGGCGGAGGGAGCGCGCGGGCTGGATGCGGGTGACACCGCGGGAGGGGGCCCCTCACGGCCCGCCGCCGGAACAAAGACGGCTCGCCGCCCCCGGGCGTCGCGGTGGGGGAGGCGCGGGCGGGCCTGGGCCGTGGCCCCGGGAGGGGGTCCCCCCGCGCGGGGCCCGGAAGGCCAGGAGGGAGAGCGGGGTGGGGTAGGAAGGAGGGGTGCCGCCCTCGCGTAGGCGACGTGTGGCCCAGGCGGGAAGGTGCGCGGCTGGCGTGTCCGGGGTCGCGCGCGATGGCTGGGCTGGGGCAGTGGGCGCGCCGCCGCCGCAGTGGCCGGAGAGCCGGGGTGGGGAGCAGGGGCGAGGGGCGCCGCGACTCACCCAGGGGATGCGAGCGAGCCAGACGCGCAGGCGGGAGCCGGGACTCGGCGCCGCCACCGCCGCCGCCAACGCGCGGGTGCAGGTGCTGGAGCCCCTCCGCGTGCCCGCCGCTGCCAGGGGCGGGGGCCGGGGCCGCGCGCCGCGGGGGGCGTGCCCATGTGGGTGTGGCGGGCGTGGACGCTCCGCCGGCCGGGCCTGGAGGCCGGACCGCGACCGCTGTCCCAGGAGCCTGGCTTCCGCCTCCTGCCGCGGCGGGGGCGCCCGGGGGTGGTGGGGGGAGGTCGAGCGGGATGCAGGGACGCGCGAGTCCAGCGGAGACCCCTGGTCGGCCCGCAGCCCCCACCCGCTTCTCAGCGGCCCAGTCGGCTGCGTGAGGTGTGCGGCCCTGCCAGCCCTCCTGTCCCCCTGAGGCCAGGGCGTCGCGTTCCCGGGGGAGGAGCGGTCTCGGTCTCAGTCTTTGTTTAGACTCCAGAGGGGAACCTCAGCCTTGTTGAGACACCATCTCCACCTCCGCTCCCGCCACCTGCCGCCGCCCAGGAACCGCTGGAGAAAAGGGGGGTGGGGTGGGTAGCGAGGAGCCAGGCGCCCAGGAGCCCTTGGGGCGTCTTCCCCCGTTTTCAGAGCCCAGAGATTTTTGGGGGGACTCGTGCGGGAGCGACGTCTCCTGACAAAGGTGTTCTGGGTCCTCAGGGTACCGCCGAGAGTGTGCGGAGGTCCCTACTTCCCCTAATTCTTCATTCATTATCTGAGCTGAAAAGGGGGCCCTGGCTTCCTCAGGCCCATCCCTCTCTGGCCCAATGGTGTTGCTCCCACCTGCCACCTCCTCTCTCCCCTCCCACGGGAGGGCCAAAGGTCCTAAATGAGATCCCACTATAGAGAGTGTGGAAATCTGATGGCCTGAAAAAATTTGGACGTGACAGCTCAAGATAGAGAGGGTTCCTGGAGACCGGGGTTCTATTCAGGCTCTGCCCTGACCTTGGGCAGGCTCCGCCCTCCCTGGATTCCAGCCTTTGTGCAGTAGGACTGTGTTGGAGCACGTCACCTCGAAGGTCCAGGATGGCGGGGCCTCCTCCCCCCTCAGCTGGCCTCTGTCTGAGCTGGTTTGTGGAGAGGCCCTGCTTTCCCTCAGCTCCAGGGGGCTGGGGCAGCTGTGGTGGCCATGAATTAACCAACCCACCAACTGAGGAAGCTGATAAAATTTGGGCACCAGATGGGGCACATGTTCCTGCTTGGGCTACAGCTCTGTCCTGCTTGGGGTGCCCTATATAAACCGCCCAGGAGGCAGCAAACTTAGGTTCCTCTCCTTAAAGAATCTCTCAATTTCCAACTTTGTGAAGGGGTGGGGGAGGTCGGTGATGACAGAAGTGAACCTCTATTTCTGAAACATCCACCAGGCTTAGTTCTATATATAGAAGTCAGGAGCCAGTCCTTAAGAGCACAGGCTGGTTCTACAATTTCCTGGCTTTGTGACGTCTGGCAAGCTGCTTTCCCTCTCTGAGCCTTATCTGAAACTGGGATGATGCTGACCTCAGAGGACTCCTGTAAGAATTAAATGACATACTGTAAAGAAAATGCTTAGTATTGTGCCAGACATATGGTTAGTGTTCGATAAATGGTTGCTGTTGTTATTGATGATGAAATTGTTATTGCATTGGCGATTTTTTCAGGCTTTTTTGAGTTCTACCCTATTCAGTAATTTCAGACCTGTTCACTGCACAAAATTAATTGTTGATGTTCTAGTAACAATTCATGAGTTCTAATCTGTTCTGCATTCCTTGGAGGAACACATACCCCGGGAGGATGTAAAAGGCTACCAACAAGAGCTCTGACACTATGGCATGGCTGTCTGTGTGAGGAGCGATGTCTGCAGTGACCTTGAACTCAAGTAGACAATCCACTTGGCTCAGATAATTCATGAACTCCAAGTGAGCATTCTGGTGGGTCAGGTTGCAGATTCAAACTCAGGAGTGGAAACTTAACAGATGATGAAGAAACGTGCCTGTAAGACCCCCCAGGACTATTGCATCAAGCAAAGGTGCTTAGGGAATAGGCAGGTTGAGGGGCCCTGGCCCCTTCTGGAAAAGTTGTCGTGCCCAGCTCAAAGGAGTCACTGCTGAGTTGGCAGAAGAGTGCGCATGATCCCTGGTGCTACTGGGCTTTCTTCATCTTAGCACCCTGTGGAGGAAGCGTGATATTTGGGGCAGGCTAGATGGCAGGAATTTTAACGGTGCAAAAGAGAACACTGCAGAGGCCCATGCTCTTGCCTCGGCCAGGGGTCCTCTAAGAAGTGTCCCCCCAGCCTTGCTCTTAATTACTTGAAAGATGCTCCCTAAGTCACTGCTGGGTAAAATGGGCAGAAGACTGGCTGCACCTAGTGGTAAAATGGACTGCACCTAGGCTGGGGGTGAGACGCAGCCTTTCTGAAGATCTCAAATGAGTCTGCCTTTCCCCATCTGTAAAATCAGGCTAACTTATCATTCAGGGTGTTTCAGGGTGTTTAGTCGCAGGAAATAGAGACCCACTCTAGCTAACTGACACAGAAAAGAGGCTTTGTCAAAAGGAAGGTGGAGCGGCTCTCAGGACCTGGCCAAACATTCCATTCTTGATTGCAAATTAGCAGCTGGTGACATGAGGAAGCCAAGATCACACGGAATCCGTTGTGGGGAGGATGGCAGCAGTGGCAGCGGAGCTACCTGGCTTCAAAGGTAGCCATGGTCCTTTTGGCACTGTCCAGTGTCCATGTCCAGGGGTGGCACCAGCTGCAGCTTCTGGGCCCAGGGATGGCAGTGGTGGTTTCAGCACCGGAGCAACAGTGCAGTCCCAGCTACATGGGACTCTGAGGCAGAAAGATCACCTGAACCCAGGAGGTCAAGGCTGTGGTGAGCTGCGATCCATGACCTGAGGAGCCCAGATCATGTACCTGACAAAACTGCAAGGGAGACTGGGAAGAGGTATTTTCAGTTTGTCTAGTGGGAGTTGAGCTCTGCCTTGTAGGAGGGGCGTGTCAGATGCTGGTGGCCAAAAGAGTGACTAGTAACCACTTCAGATGACAATGGACTTGTGAAACTGTTGTGAGATGGTGTGCATGGACACTTAACTTGGAGCCTGGCACAGAGGGAACACCCAGATTCATGTCACACTGTAAATCTAGTGTCAATCAGTGTTGCTCCTCGATTTTTTAATCTTCGATTTTTCAGCAGGTGAAAGACAAAAGGACCTTGAAAACAGAATGGTTTGCTGCCCTTCCAGAGGCAGAGGCAGCTCCGGTCCTGCTGCCAGGAGGACAGGTGACTGGGTTTTTCCATTGTGGTGATGAATTGGGCTGAGTCACCATCCCTTTCTGGTCCCCTCGTGACCATGACTGGAGCAAGTAGAAAGAACAAGCTGATGGAGTCAGGGGGCACAAGACGAGCTTAGGACCAAGGAAGCTTCATCCCTTAGCAGGGGTGGGAGAAGCAGGAACTGTCTCCCCTCCCCACTAACACTTCCTACTCACTAATTGTGAGCCAGATGGCCTCAGGGAGAGATGAGAGGATCCTTTCTCTCCTTTTATAGTATTGATTGAGTACCTCTTTGCTGCTGAGCCCTATGCTCTGGAGAACCAGAGCTGACCAGGACATTGACCTTGCCTTTAAGGTTCATGCATTGTTGGAGGAAACCAACTCAGAGGAAACCCACAATCTGGGTACAGGACAAACTCTGCTAAGATGTGTAATTGAGGTTATGGTTGAGTGTAGTGGAGGGCTCAGCAAGGGCTTCCTGGAGGAGGAGGCACCTGAGCCTGAAAGATATAGAGGTCAGCAGATGCAGATAGGAGACGGAGTAAATAAGGGAGAACTCCAAACTCCATTCATCCGTCCATCTGTCCTGTCTATCAATCATCCATCTATCCATCCATCCTATTACCCATCTTTCCATCCATCTGTCTATCCATATATCCATCCTACTACCCATCTGTCTGTCCATCCATTCATTCTACCTCCCTCCCTCCCTCTCTCCCTTTTTTCCTTTCTACATTGGGTCAGCCAGGCCCTGTGCTAAACTCAGGTAGGCATAGAGTGGAGCACATCGCAGTCCTGCCCTCCAACAGGAGCTCTTGAACTGAGGTGGTGAAGGTTGGGTATGTATGAGCAGATGGTGAGGAAGCTGGAGCGAGGAAGTGGGTTGGGAAGAGTGCCTGGCCTCAGCCTGACTCCAGAATTTCATTAGCCACCAGATTATTCATTCCCTGCTCGTGGGACACCCTGGACCTCTCACTGACTTTGTTGCTGCTCCTTTTCTCCCTTGACACGTCAGGACCCTTTTCCTTGCAAGGCCAGCCCTTTGCTCTCCAGGTAACTAGGCCAGCCCTTTGCTCTCCAGGTAACTCCAGGTACCCCACTGTCTCCTCTGTTCCTGAGAATAGCAGAACCCCCTCCAGTGCCCTTTGCAAATGTTCCTCCACCTCCCCAGGACACTTTGGCAGACACATGGAAGCCCAGTTGGTGCTGAGTCAAGGCAGGAGGTGAATCTGATAATATTGTGTAAAAATTACAATCGTTATATATATATTTAATGCAAAAAATTTATAAGATGCAGAGGGAGGGCAACCCCTTCTGGTCCCTTCCCACTGACGGAAGCTTTCCTATCTTCTAAATAAATTCCTACTTATTCAAACACACACACACACACACACACACAAAAGATGCAGAGGGAAAAATAAAAATCACGCATCATTCCACTGCCTAAAGATAGCCAGTGTCAACATTTTGGAGGGTATGACCTTCAGCACTTTATGTAGGTCTGTGTTCACACACACACACACACACACACACACACACACACACTATCAGCCCTCCATATCCACGGGTTTTGCGTTCACAATTCAACCAACTACAAGTCAAAACTATTTTTAAAAAACTCCAATAGGGAATAGCAATATGACAAAAATAATGCAAATTAAAAATACAGCATAACAATGATTTACATTGTATTAGGTGTCATAAGTAATCTAGAGATGATTTAAAGTATACAGAAGGATGTGCATTAGGTTATACACAAACACTGAGCCATTTTATATCAAGAATCGAGCATCCAAGGATTTTGGTATCCACAGTGGTCCTGGAACCAATCCCCACGGATACTGAGGGACAACTGTATACATTTACCCCAAAGGAATCATACGGCACATATTTGGGATGGGGAGTTTCATTGCCAATATATCATAAACAATTACCTTGATAAAA
>CAUYQG010116957.1:0-39539 GCA_963574415.1 Tarsius wallacei
GAGCCCGCGGGTTCGAGACCCGCCTGGGCAAGCGAGACCTCATCTCTACAATAAATCAAAAAATCAGCCGGGCGTGGTAGCGCGCGCTTGTAGTTCCAGCTACTTGGAAGGCTGAGGCGGAAGGATCGCCGGAGCCCAGCAGGTCGAGGCTGCGGTGGCCGGGAGCGGCCACTGCACTCCAGTCTGGGCGACAGAGTGAGACTCCGACTCGGAAAAAAAAAAAAAAAAATAACAACAAAAAAAATAAATAAAATAAAATTTAAAAAAAGTCAGGAGACTTCTGTAACTTTGATAGGATGATTATAGCTTGGAGGAAATAGTTGGGATAGAAATCAGTCACAGGAGAGAACACTGAAGACAGCTTGTTGGGGCAGTATCTTGCTAATGAAATCTCCAAGTCTCCTGTTCCCTGTCTAAACTCTTCATCTCCCTTAGGGTAAAAGCCAAACTTTGTCAATGGTCTAATGGGTCCTACATGATAAGGCCTCCCCTCACATGTCCTCGCTCGCAACCACCTACTCTTGTTCTGTCTTCCCCAAAACACTTGCCTTCTTGCTCATCCTCAGAGCCAGCAGGCCCAACTCCACCCCAGGACATAGCTGAAGAGCTTGTTCCTTCACATTCTTCAAGAATTGGTTTGTTTCTGTCATAATTCACTTAGAATGATTGTCTCCAGCTGCATCTATATTGCTGCAAAGGACATGATTTCATTTTTTAAAAATAGTTATGTAGTATTCTATCATGTATATGTACCGCATTTTCTTTATCCGGTCCGCTGTTGATGGGTAGTTGGGTTGATTTCATGTTTTTGCTCTTGTGATAAGTGCACAAAAGACTGAATTCCACATGTTCTCACTCATAAGTAGGATGTGAAAACTGGGCACACACAGGCACAGAGATGGAAACAAAAGACACTAGCCACTGCAAAAAGAGGGAGGAAGAAAGGGAGGGAGATAAAGGATACAAAATTACCCTTTGGGTATCATGTTCACCATTGAAAGGCGGTGCTGGTCTGAAGCCCAAATCTGGCAATCACACAATACACCCATGTTGTAATAAATCCACTTTGTATCCCCTAATTCTAAAATGCAAAAAATAATAATAAGAAGAAGAATATTATTTCTACTTTGAGGTTGTGATGACTAAATGGAATCTTTTTTGTAAGTTCTCAGCAAAGAGCTGGGCATGTATAAAAGCTCAATATATGTTATGTATTGTTAATATTAAAAAATTGGCTTGCTAGGTGCAGTGGCTCAAGCCTGTAATGCCAGTACTTTGGGAAGACGTGGTGAGAAGATTGTCTGAGCCCACGGGTTCTAGACCAGCACGGGAAACTTGGTGAGACCTCATCTCTACAATAAATCAAAAAATTGGCCAGGCATGATAGCCAGCACCTGTAGTTCCAGTTACTTGGAAGGCTGAAGTGGAAGGATCGCAGGATTCCAGCAGGTCGTCACTGTAGTGGCTGTGAGTGTGCCACTGCACTCCAAACTGGGCAACAGAGTGAGACTCTAACTAAAAAAAAATTGGCTTAAATGTCACCCTCTCAGCAGAGACTACCTAAGAATTCATGCAGTACTTCTGGGCCCTATTGTCCTATTAGTTGTTTCAAACAGAGCTTTTCAATTGTTCCCACTATTTATTATGTTAATGTTGGATTTCTCTGACTAAACTATGACTCCAAAACATCAAGTACTTTTGTCTCTTCCATTGCTGATATTCTCGATGAATTCATGAGGAGCCTCACGTAGGGTGATGAAAGCCACAGACATTCAGGAATCCTCGATGCTGCAGGGTCCATATCTTCAGCCTCTACCACCTGGCACATGCCGTCATCACTTCAAGTAGCAAGTATTAGCCTCAAGAACAACCTTCTTGCCAGGCATGGTGGCTCATGTCCATAAGGAGGATTGCTTTAGCCCAGGAGTTCGAGATCAGCCTGGGCAACATAGCAAGACCTCATCTCTACAAAAAATCAAAAAATCATCTGGACATGTAGTATGAGCCTGTAGTCCCAGCGATTCAGTAGGCTGAGGCAGAAGGATTGCCTGAATACAGGAGGTCGAGGATACAGTGAGCTGTGATCATGCCACTGTGCTACACTCCAGCCTGGGTGACAGACTGAGACTCAATTCAAAAAAAGAAAAAGAAAGGAAAAAAAAAGAACAACTTCCTGGTTAGATGTTCCCCAGTATCATACTCCAAAGGCCTCCCTACAGAGTTGTTTCTGACTTTCTACCTCAGGACTGTGCCTCATTTCTGGGCCATTTGTGTGAATGACTGGATTGAGCTACAGTTGAACTTCTTGGCCTTCCTTCAAGGCCTGTTTCAACCTTGCTCACCAACCATCCAGAATCATCCCTGTCATCCTGCCTGATGGAGGAAGTGCACCTGCAGCTGGCTTCATATTTACTTCCTAAAGCACGCAGCCTTCAGGATGACAATTTGCCACTTAAAATTTTGTAGTGATAGCCATATCTGCAATTTTTTAAAAAGTCACAGATATTACATGTAGAACATAAGAAGAGGCTTTCCCCCCAATTTCCTTCATTTTATCATGCAATTTTCTCTGCTCTTCTGTGGATTTTCCTCTGCTTTCTACCGAGTCACTCTCTGTTTGTCTTGGGGTCTCTCTGCCCGGATGCCTTTCCTGTTTCTTACTACTCTGTGTGCCACCTTTCAGAGGCAGGTACAGCGTGCAGGCATCTGAAATGCATCACCTCCCAACAGGTGCAGGGGCTATGTGAGTGGCTGAGTGGCAGCCAGGCCTGAGGCTGAGAGGGGATAGAAGCCAGGGCTTAGCCAGCTCACGACTGTAAAGCAGAGGTCCAAGGAGCCAAGGGAGCAAACCAGATACCAACTTCTCATCATATTGAGGTTTTAATTCTGGAATCAAGAACAATTTATTTGTAAGGCTTAGTGCCATCATTTGCTAGTGGTAAGACTTCAGAGAAACTATTATTTCTGCAGTTTTCATCTGTGAATAATAAAATCTCCTTGTTCTGAATACATACACCTGACCAACCCTGAGATCTTCCCGCTCCCCTGAAATGATCCCAGTCTGGGAGGGTTCTTGCCTTCATGCCATCCTCTCACCTCATTTGTAAATAGGTACTATGTCTTGCTTCTAATCCATGAAGCCTGGCAAAGGTGGGCAAGGGATGCCACTCCTCTGGTTACATAATGCTATGTTAGACTACATCTTGCTCACAGAATTGCTCTAGAGACATTCTCTGCTGGCTTGAGAAGTAAAAAGGTGTGTTGAGAACAACAGCAGGACAAGAAGTGCAACCATTCTTTAGGACCAGGAACAGACCCTAGCATCTGGGGGTGACCCCCAGCCTCCAGCCAGCCTGGAAGGAGGCAATCAGTTCAACAATTGCAAGGAAATTGATTTTGTAAAACACCTAAGTGAGCATTATTATTTTGTTCCTATCTTTTGTTTTTTATTAATTTTATTTTACCTTATTTTAAAGATGTGAGGCACATTTCAATATTAGGTATATAAGTGCTCATTGTACATGTCCTGTTTGGACCTCCTGTTTGGACCTCCCTTTTGGTCCCCACTTCATCTGGTTTGAGAGAAGGTACCCTTATTGATGTTGTGTGCTCCCTCCCCTGGCAGTTTCCCACTACAGCCAATCCCCAATATTCTGGACTTCTCAGCAACTTGGATGGATTTAGAGACTATAACAATAAGTAATCTATCAAAGAAACAAAGAATTGTTCGAGCTTTAAGTCAGACTCTTCTAGTCAAGGCTTCAGACTCAACACAGCCCTGGCTGACCAATACTGCAACCTTATGAGATATGGGGCAAATTAGTTACTTAAGCTGGGCCTAGCTTTCTGAGTCACAGAAACCTTGAAATAATACAATTGCAGTGTTTTAAGCCTCTAAGTTTGGAATAATTTACTACTCAATAACAGAGAGCTAAGACCCTGGTGGCTTCCACATGACAAAACTATTTTAAAAGATGCCACCTCGTCAACAGTCTCGAGAGGAGTCCTGATTTTTACCAGATGAGATCATTTTTCCTACCTTCCCAGCAATGCTATATTATACTAGAATTGTTCAACTATCAGTTCTTAAACTAAGATATGCTGTGACCTTGATGATCACACTTGAAAATTGAACAGTACCAATTAGATTTTTTTATGCAGCTGATATTAACGAGTGCCCTAAGTGTATCTTAGATTTTTAGGAAGATGGTATATATTGAGAGCACATATAAATTCACTTACTATAATGTTCAGCTCTACCCACATAAAAAGTATTAACATTTAATTGTAATTATGATTGTCAAAGTAAAAGGTACTTAAATGTCAAATGTAGTCAACATGGATTTACATTTATCCCTACCAAGTTGTGTTGACATTTCTGTTAGGTGAATTTTTTAAAAGAGACTTTGGCAATATATTCATTTTTGTTCTCTGGGGAGAGCTTTTAAATCAGAATTCTTTCTGATGGAAAGAAGCAAAGACAGCATGGGATCCCTGAATTTAATAAAGTACAAAAGTGTGTTAGTAGCAAAATGGGTGGATAAAAGTGTGTCAAAGGTACAGATGAATAAATTGTGGTTAGCCTTGATGGAAATCCAAAATCAGATTACTTTAATAGCAGTATCTGACACTTTAATAATGTGTCTAATTTGTTTGCTGTTTTTAAAACAAATTGACTAGTAAATTTTCTAAAACTTGACAGGTGTCACTAATGAAGAAATGATTAGGGCACCTTTTATCAAATATTTCACACCTACACAGATATTACCTTTCCCAAATATATTTTATTTGACTTTGTTTAAAATTAATTTTGCAATCAAAAGTCACACATTTTACCAATTGTAAATAAATATAATAACATTCTGATATTATATCTAAAAATATAACAATCTAGGAAGCCCTCTGTATCCATGGACATGGAGCCCATGGGTGCAGAGGACCCACTGTAGGGAACTCAAGCATCAGTACTTAGGTATCTGCGGGGGTTCCTGGAACTAATCCCCTGCAGATACTGATAGACAACTCTACCTGTTTTTAATAAAGAAAAGAAATATGGACAAATATCTGCATGCTAGTTTTCATAGTGAAAAATCATCAGGAAGTTGAATTCTATTTAAGATAAAAAAATTGCCAATGACCAGTCCTAAAATAATTAAACGGTTTCCTTTCATAGTTCCAGAAATGTTTGACTTAGAACTTTAAGACTATAAATGCTTGTTAGAGGAAACTAAGTGTGTTAGAACTTTGTTGTAGAAAATAAAATTGATTCACTCAAACTTATAAACTCTATTCAGGAGATTGACTGGACGTAGGTTTAGACAAGTTGCTTCAAGGCACGGATGAAAGGAGCCTTCAGCAAATAATTAGAAGAGAAGGTATTGGCTATGTTTTGTTTTGGAGAATGAGGATGAATCACAGAAAGACTCACAGGAATAAAGACACAGATGTGCAAGAGAATGGGATATTAAGGACTGATATGTACCCTTATTAAAGCATTTCATTGTCAAGTCTATTCGAGAATGTTTCTTTCCACACTTGTGTTGCAAATATTTTATAATTACTTTCACTCTAATAAACTAGCGTCCTTTTTGTTTCAAAATATATCTAGAGTGAAGAACTTAATTAAATTTTATATAACTAGTGTAAATAATTATAGACACACTTATTATCCAGTATCTATAAAGCATCCTCTAACTTGAATTTAGTTCAAATAAGCATCTTAGTCAAATTGATATGGAAGTTATATACTTACTAAATTTTTAGAAATGTACTTTGTAATGGCAATTTCTTACTGAATTCCCTGAAGGGAGAGTGGTGTGTAAGAAATGTTATAAAAGGAGATATGCAAATATCCTATGAGTTCCCTGAGCATTGCTAGTAGAACATTGAAGGTTAAACATAAACACGTGTGATTATTATTTTTTTATATTAACTTAGCTGGACCATGGTGCCCAGATATTTGATTAAACACTATTCTAGATGTTTCTGTGAAAATGCTTTAAAAAAATTTTTTTAATGTGATTCAAAGTTAAATCAATGGACTTTGAGTAAAGCAGATTACCTTTATAATGTGGGTGGGCCCAATCCAATCAGTTGAAATCCTAAATGGAACAAAAAGGAAGCAAAAAAGAATTCTGCCAGGAGATTACCTTTTGATTTGGGCTATAGCTCTTTCCTGAGTCTCCAGCCTGCTGTCCAACCCTACACATTTTGAACAAATGCACCTCAACAGTCACATGAGTCAATTCCTTACAAGTAATCACTCTTAGTCTTTCTCTCTCTCTCTCAATATTTATCTGAACAACTCTGATGACTACAACTAGTTCTGTCACAGTGAACACTTAACCACTCTGAAAAACAATTTATCATCCATAAATAAGGAAGTTAAGTCAGGTGACTTCAAAATTCCTTACAGTCAGATTTTCTTTCTTTCTTTTTTTTTTTTTTTTTGAGTTGGAGTCTCACTCTGTCACCCAGACTGGAGTGCAGTGGCCGCTCCCGGCCACCGCAGCCTCAACCTGCTGGGGTCCAGCGATCCTTCTGCCTCAGCTTTCCAAGTAGCTGGAACTACAGGCGCGCGCTACCACACAACGGCTAATTTTTTGATTTATTGTAGAGATGAGGTCTCACCAAGTTGCCCAGGCAGGTCTCGAACCCGCGGGCTCAGGCAATCCACTCACCTCAGCCTCCCAAGGCACGGAATTACAGGCTGAGCCACCGAGCCCGGCTCAGATTTTCTATGAACTACAATTTTAGATCATTTTCTCCAAGAACTATGAGATAAAAAGCTTGGATGAACTGCATTCTATTTCCATTGTCGATCTCTTACAATTTGATCCTTAGTCAGTGCTGAAGGATAATATTTGCAATTGCACATAAATTGCAATAGGAAATTTTACATGCTAATTAAATAAACATATGTATATACTGTTTTTTATGAAAATAAGTTTGTATCTCTATGAGACAGCACAAGTGGTTAGAGATAAAATATTTTCCCCAATTAAATCACTTTGCTCTTTTTATACATTTTTTTTTCATGTACTGACCAAAACAACTGACACATGGTCATCATTTTGGTTAAGAGATATTGCTTTGATTGGGATTATATTTATTTTCAATGTTTTTTCCATGTTTACAATGTTTTTTTAAAAGCTAATGAACTATGAAGAATTTTCATGCATAGATCATCAAAAGCATTTACATAAAGACAAAAAATAATTTATTTTCCTGATAATCTATCCATGTTGGCAACTATGTTTTTAAAGCAGATGGCACTATGATAAATTATCCAATATGTAGGAATCATGGCATGAATCTGGAAGCCTCGCACAGATGCTTATAATGAGATGTTCATGATCACATAGCACTTGTATATTCAGCCAATGACAGGTCCTTCTGTTGTTAATGAAGTTTATATGGTGAGATTTCTTTTAACAGTGTTTAGTGGTGCTGCTTTGGTTTAAGGGTGATGTATTCCTTAGTAAATTTACTTATTACATTTAGTGATGTCAATCTTTAAGGTAAAATATTTATTAGAAGATTTTGATGAATTTAAAGTTTATTCATTTTAGTAAAAGTATCTGAAAATACTTTGGGCTTAAAGGTGTTTACAAACTAGCTTTCCAGAACTCAATACAATTATAATTTTCAACCACAAAGATTTCTAGATTTTCATGAGAAAAATTTCATTTTTCATATGGTGAAACTATTGTTTCAAGTGAAAAATAAATGTTACATATAGGTTACAACACAAGTTAAATGGACCACATAAGGGGAAGAAAAGGAACTGTTATTCAAAGGCGCAAGGCTAGCTAAGCATGAGCTGTAAAGGACGTTAGATAATATAAATAAGGAGCAAGCGACGTGGAATGTTGAGTGATGATTCCCAAGGAAGGAAGATAAATCACTTAAAATAACGTAAATACAAATAACTGGCAGAAACACAGGTCACAGCAAAGTATTTCTTGGTTCTTTAATACTGAAGTATTAAATCTCTACTATGTGAATGTTTGAGTCTCAATTCTGACACAAGTGCTGAGTTTGTTTGATTTATATATAAAGAAAAGTACACAGGTTCTAGCATACTCTAGATTCCAACTTATTTACATTCACTCTGTCTTTGTGTGTGTATGCCTATCATGTGCCACCATGTACACTCAAACACACTTTCTACATAGTAGAGGCAGATATGGGGTGGCTTAGAACATGCATAATTATTTCTGAATATGTTATCTTCGTTTTATACTTTATGTTTCTAGATTATGCATCACAATTCTCATCTATCTGCATATTAATCATTTTGGTAGTCATAACTGACCTTTAAGACTATGAACCAATGCTGATCAATTGCATGCCAAATTATGTGCCACCTACCTTTCAATTTTATATTTCTAAATTGAATTATGAGCATTTCCTACCGATGCACATTTAAGAGCTGCTGAAAGTACACATAAATTTGGTTGATCTATAATATGTTTGTTGTCTTTATTATTAAAATTCTAATATTATTAGAAACATTTATTGAGACAAAAATGTAATAGCATTAAAACAGGAGTTTGCAAATTTTATACTATTTTGTTTTTCTTATGTGGCCAATAAGTAGTCATTTTTTTAAGTTAAGAAAAATATAGTAATCCCTTATTGGATCAGTATAGAAATGTGAAAGTTATGTTTTTCTTCCTTCTTCAGGTTGTACTTCAAATTAAATATAATCTGGTTTAGGAAGAGTTTTAAAATATACAGGCAGAGTAATAAGAGAGTTAAATAGATGTGGAGAGAAAGAAGAGTTTTTTTTCTCTGGATTTTTCTCAGTTTTTTTTTTTCTTCTCTATTTACTTTTACATATTTTTTTAATGTTAAGGAATTATATTTAGTGACTATAAACAAACATGAGAACTATCCATGACTAATCAGGTCAACAGTTTTCAAAATGTGGTCCAAAGATTTCTCTAAGACCATTTCAGAAATTTATAAAGTCAAACTATTTTTATAATAGTGAAAACTTGTTTGCCCTTTCATATTATCTCATGAGTGCACAATGGAGTTTTCTAGAGGCCATATGACATGTGATATCACAGAAGACTGAGCTCAGAAATGGACAGGAAGGATACCTGCATAATGAACATTTGTATACCTAACCCTGTATTGTGCCCCACATCTTTAAAATGAAAAATTTAAAAAAGAAAAGAAAAGAAATGGACATGAGAGTGCAGCTGGCTACAGTTAAGGCAGACGTTAAAAATATTTTCAAATTATTTGAAGCAATGCCACTCTTTTGATTGAATTGTTTTCTGATTTGAAAAATATAATTATTATACAAAAATTGTTTATATTAATCCATCATAATTTATTACCGAATGTTAAAAAATACATATTTTCAAAATTTCTCTTTTTTAAAGTCAAATAATATAAATATTAATAGATATAGTTCATATTTTTAAAAATCTATTTGGAAACTTCAATAATTTTTAAGTATCTAAAACAGTCCAAATTCCCCAATCCACAATATCTGAGATTATTGCCATTTTCTGTATATGAATGTAAAAATGAAAAGTGACCAAGATCCCCCACTCCTTCTTCTATTAACCTACTCAACAAAATTATATTAATAATTTTAATATTTAAATCATAGTTTTAAGCACCGGGGCTAAAGTGGTCAATAAAACCCCACTTCTATCATAGAAGGAAACAGAACTACTGTGTTCTTCTAACCACTACAAGTGGTAGTGATATTGCATTGTTTCTGTCACAAAGCATTGTTTACTGAATATTATTCTTTGCATTTTTAAGTTAACTATTATGCTTTATCTATTATTGATCAGGGATTATAGCAATGCATCCAGGTGACTACCTTCATATACCTAAGGTCCTAGTGCCTGAGCTGTACACATTCTGACTGAATCTAGACTGCGCACGCTGCCTCAGAACATTTTAAGTTTATTATGAGAGGGATAGAAAAAGAGAGAAAAAAAATTCTGACAATATAGGATTTTTGAGCATCAATTTCAAAGTCAAAGCCTTTGATGTATAAAAGCTGAGCTTTGTTAAGAGAATAAAATAGTCTTGAAAAGCAAAAGGTACTTAACATAGCAGGATTTGTTTATATCACAACAAGAATTGGAGAAATGATAGGGGAAGACATGTGACTTGGCCCCAAGAATATCTGCCTCATCTGGCCTGAAATGGAATTTAGAAGAAGACAGTGGATCCTACCATGATGAGGAGTGAGAGTTCTGGAGACCATGTATGAAGCAAACACACCTCCCATGCCAGGTGCCTGGAAAGAAGCTCCTCAGTCTCACATGAATACAAGCCTCCTATTTGCTGGGTCGGAAAGTCATGCGAGTTGTGCTTCTCCTTGTGACTTGGCAAGGTTCTTCAATTTCCTGCAAGGTGCCTGTGAATGACCCCATGGAAGTGATCCTCACCTATGCTGCAAGATGTCCCTGAGCTGCATTCCAAATTGCCAACGTGGGTGCTCCAATTCTTACTTCCAGAACTCTTGTAAGTCCTTGCAATATCACCAGAGAATTTATGAATTTAGAGTGATACATTCAGGAAATACCTTAGTGACTGAATGATGGTGTTCAGTTCCAGGACTGTTAGACGTGAGGATTTATATCTGTACCACAGAGACATTACTAATCCTCAGGGACATTATCAATCCTCGGAATAAAGAGAAGAGACCTAGTCATTTGAACCCGGATCATGACCTTGTAGGGAAACACACACACACACACAAACACATACACACACACACACACACACACAGAGAGAGAGAGAGAGAGAGAGAGTGAGAGAGAGAGAGAGACACCAAGGAGGAAACAAATAATTCAGAAAATGTAAGAAAAAAGAAAAAGGGAGATATCTAAAGTAACCTTTAGATCTTCTTTTTTTGGAATCTGAACTTTCAAAATATAGAGCCTCTTTTCAGGTACAGAATGAAAATTCTCACAACAGCTTAAGCTCTAAGTGTTGTGCCTGAAAGAATATTTAAAAATGCTTGAATCTGTAGAAAAAGACCAGACTTAGTATCTAAGCCAGAAAGAAAATCTGCAGCTAGAAATGTGGACGCTAAGTCCCTTTGGAGAGGACTTAGAAAGTCAAAGAAGAATATCACACCGTGTGTTATTGTTATTTAGAATATGTGCACATCTGCCTCACTCATTGCCAGGTACCATGGTGCTGCACAACGGGAAAATGACACACAACAGTTCAAAGAAGACTGTGCCTGTGCTGGAGGCAAAGCTATAGTGAAGAAAATGCAAATCCACAGGCCCACCCTTGACCTACAGAATCAGATGCTCTTTCATGAAAAGCAGAGATCTTTAATTTGCCCTGCACGTGATTCTGAGACACAATTTTTTTAACCAATATTCTAGGGTAAGGCATGATGCCCTCTAGTGTGTACATGGGGTAATAACAGCTAGCTTCCATATGCTACTAGCCAATCTTGATGGCAAGTTTCTTCTACTCCGTTTTCTATTGAAAAATCAAGTTTGACTATATTCAGGTTTCAACTCCAGGGATTAAAGGAAACATTTATGTAAGAGTAAGTGTGTTTTATAGTGAGGCAAAGGTCTTACTGGGGTAGGATGAAACTGAGATTATATTTTGCAGACTAAAGCAGAAGTCTATTCCCAATACTCTCAATTGTACCCTGGCTTTTGTGCCTGTTGAAATCATGGCATTCTTTGTATCAGAGCAAGGTCAACTGCAGCCCAAAGCATTTATTGTTCAATTTTGATTTACAAATTAGACTCTTTTGTTGCTGTTGTTGTTAACTTCCTCCTAACATTTTAGAAGCTAATTTTCAAATATCAAGATAGAACTTAAATGTTTGAGCACAGCTCTTTTCTGAAACATATAGAGGACATAGAACATAAGTCATATTGCAGCAGCTTTACTGTGACTCAGAAAGGAAATGAATGTTTGATCAGTGACAGGAGGCTGAATACACAGGTATTTATCAAGATGTTGGGGAGATCTCTAATAAACACCCAAGCCCCCTACTGGGATGGGAAAAGATACAATGAACCCAGGTAGACAAAGGAGTGAGCTGAAAGGCAAGGCCTTATCCTTGAGATGTGCGATCACCACAGAAGACTAGAAAGAACAGCATGCCATACACAGGCAGAGGGAAAGGCAGAGAGGGTACTATGGGGATCTCTGAGCTGACCAAAAGCAGGAAAGTGTCACAGAGGATTTTCCTTCTCTCTGAATATGTGGCAATGCCAAAGGTCCCTGCAAGGTGCCCCAGATTGGCAAAAAAGCAGAGAAACATCTGGTAACCTTGTGGTCTGGGGCCATTGGGAGCTACGCAGTCACAGTCAGTGAATGCCAGCCCGACAGTCTAAAACCAGGCAGAACCAGGGGCGCTGTCACAGGAATCCATTCAGTACTGGCACTAGTGCATATTCAGTGAGGACAAGAAGATATGTGTGGATAATACCTTCCATGGAGATTAGGAAGCTTTATCTTAAATCAAGGTACTAAAGTCCAGAAAGTCAGGGCAGGAAAAGATCCTGTAAAGCAGAAAATGGTCCTGATAGTACATTTTAACTTTAAATTGACAGGATAGTTAAGTGAAAGCAACTATTTTAAACTGGAAGTGCTCAAATTATATTTAATAAGCAAATGTAATGTCTTCTGTCACCACCATCAGTAAGAATGTGTGCTCCAATGAGGTTAGTCATAGACAATAAAGTGTTTTCAGAGTTAAAATATGTAATTCAAGGACAGGCACGGTGGCTCATGCTTATAATCCTAGCACTTTGGAAGACCAAGGTGGAAGGATTATTTGAAGCCAAGAGTTCAAGAGCAGCCTGGGCAACATAACGAGACCCCATCTCTACAAAAAATGAAATAAAAAATTCTACTGGCCTTATTGGCACACTCCTGTATTCTCAGTTACTTAGAAGCTGAAGTGGGAGAATCACTTGGGTCCAAGAGTTAATGGCTACAGTGAGCTATGATCAGGCCAGTGTGCACTCCAGCCTGGGTCAGACTCCTAGTCTGTCTCAAAAAAATAAAAATAAATACAGATATGTAATTCAACACGGAAAGAGTGGGGATTTATGGACACTTCTTTTCAAGAATCTTCTCAAGTCTTCCAAGAAATGCCCTTCTTCAGCAAATGAGCTACTTAGGTAACAGCTCAGATGAGTAGATCACTTTCCTGTCCAGAAAATATTATATTTGGACCTAAGTAAATGCACACTCTTTAGCAGAAACAATAGTTATGGGCAATTCATGTACTGCATAAAAGTAGTCATACACTGTATTTGTTGAAACAGAATTTTTGCTATCATATTAGCTTCTCTTCACATAAATTTGAGAAGAAGCTACAACAATCAAGAAGTTTCTCAGGGATATTGTTTAAAAAATCAATAGGACTTATTTATCACAGTTAAGCTGAGAAACCCAGCATGTGCATTTTTCAAATATTGACATCCATTCCAGGTCATCAGATAGATGGAATCGCCAGGATTGAGTGCAAACAATCCAAGATATGCTATAAAATGATGCCAAATGTGATAACAAATGCCTTCTATAAAAACACGGCTTACTCATAAAAGACATTCTTTGCAGACAGATAACTCATGCTGACAGCTCATGAATTCCAGAATTCATCAGGCAGTTTTTCTACAGGCTTTCTCTCTGGACCAAGTTTATAATATAAACTCATCATCACAAAAAGGTGGCTAAGAATGCATTTTAAAGCTGAATTTAGGTAATTTTGGATGCCCAATAGCATACAACAAAGAGCTTTAGTACATGATATTCTGTTTCTCCATACTGAGAAAAGTCAAGAAATCCAAGCATTAAAGAAAACATTCTAGCAAACCATGAATGATTACATAATTAAGTTTGTGCTTTGATCCTTAGGCAACAGTGTTTAAACAGTACACATATTAAAATGCAGCCGTAAATCCACTTAAAGGACTTCTTTATTCTGGTCTACAAACATAGCATTGTCGTTGTCAATTTGTCTGCTGTCTGTCCTGGTAAGTGACATTGCTCTTGAGTAGTAATCAATTGATGTCTCCGTGCCATCTGGCATCGTGTTGCTCAGCGCAGCTGCTACTCTGTAAGGTGAGGTGTGAGTGGCGGGAAGTAGGGTTATTCTATCACCACGTAGCCACCAGACCACACAGTCCACAAATCCTCCAGACATCAGATGGATACCATGAGCTGCTGTACCTAACAGGTGGTGGGATGACTGGGCAATTTATTTAAGAAAATAAGACGAAAAGTCATCACATCAATGCGATTTTGAAGATCTTGCCTTATTGACAGAATGATCTTATAAGAAAAAGGATACTCTTCTTTTCTGGTCTTATACACAAATCATTAACAGCCATATGATGACACCAAAAAGATATTACTGAAACTTGAGTTTCTGTTTGTTTATTGTTGCTTAGAGATAATGTCGTAATATTTCTTATTGACTCATTTTTACTTAACAGTAGGCACTTATGTAATTTGTCATTAAACATCTTAAAAGAAATTCTGTATTAATAATTATGCAGAGAAAAAAGGCATGTACCAGAAGTCTCCCAGACAAATACAGTTCAAGTTTGCAATTACAGAGATTTATTCCCATTAAATAATGCAAAATTTAAGTTAGACTTAGGTTCTGATTTAAAATAGTTCTCAAAATACTGCCAATGATTTCCTTTTAAGATGTCATAAATAATCAGCTGCTGCCAAACTTGGGTGTACTAAAGTTTTATACAAACTTTTCTCAAAACAAGAACAGTAAGTTATAATTATGAATACCCGCATATACCTGAATATGCCCTGAAGTCCTTCTTTGTCACTGTATTTAAGGACTGCCACAATCAGCAGAATCCACCTTGGGTATATGTCTAACTTGTTTAAAAACATCTTCCTAAACATAATGCTCCAAATCTTCAATTGCTTCCCTTAGACAAGAGACATGTCTGACCTTCAAATAAATGGCTTCAGTGAATGTATCCAGCTAGAATAAAACTGGCTCAGAAAACACCTTGAATACATAAAACATAGATATCCTTTCTCTTAGCCCTGCTTTAAATGCACAGTGTTCCTCTTTCTCAAAGAATTTCATAGTTAAAAAGAGGAAGCAAACTGTTATTTAAGTAATACACTTTGGGGATGTTTTTTGAAGCTACTCATCTGTGGTAGGTGGCAGTCTATGATGAGATTTTTCAATACGTTTCTTCAAGGTGTTTCTTGAGTCAGTTTTATTCCAGGAATAATTTATAAGTTGTTTTTAAATCCCCAGAATCATGAGCCTACTCTTTTGGTTTTCATTTTTAGTTGTTTTGAGTTATCAGAGAACTGGTCCTGTACTAGAAATTACGAGGGGTGACCCCTCCCCCAAAAAAACCTGAATTATCTTTTGAAGGGCAGGACTCTTGTAGTACAGGCTTCTCCCACTAAGTTAGTGTTCTAAGAACCCATCATCAAAAGTGTACCAGCTAGCATTGTTGTGAGAGTCTGCGTTTGGCTTTAGCAAATTTCTTTTTTGGAGATTCTTTCAATGTGTTTGCCCATTACCTGATGGGTGATTTGCACAAACAGCCCGCCCACACCATGCTGAGTGTTCAGCAGTTTTTAACGAAAAACAGCATGACCCTCATGCTCCACCCTCCTTATTTACCTGATCTCACCCCAGTGACTTTTTTGTTGGTTGTTTATCTGGATGAAAAAAGTTCTCAAAGGAATGTTTTACCAATGTGGAAAACGTGAAACAAAAAATGGCAAAAGTTCTAGATGACATCAAAATAACAAGTCCAAAAACTGTTTTGAGCAGTGGAAAAAGCATCTCACTAGGTGTATTGCATCACAGAGAGTACTTTGAAGATGACTGAAGTTTAAACATGGAAGAACAAATACACAATTTTTAATAACTATATTCCATTTTGGGGGTCCTCCCTCATATTTGATATTTGCTGTGTCTTAGCTTTGTGATTTAATAGAAACTAAACTGTATAAGATATTCTTTCATCTCTCTACTTTGGGAACTCAGAGTTGATATATGAATTTCTATTAGATCAGCTTGTAATTATGCTTTTTAAAATTGCACAGATTCTTATTTTTTAATCTTTGTAATGGGTCAAGTGCTCAGAAAAAATATGTAAAAATTTATTTTTGTCATAATATTCCAGCCTTAGCTAGGCATAGTAGCATGTGCCTATAGTTCAGCTACTTGGGAAGCTGAGGTGGGAGGATAGCTTAAGCACAGGAGTTCTAGGTTGTAGTGAAATATGATCAAACCTTTGAATAGCTCCTGCACTCCAGCCTGAGCAACATAGAAAGGCACTGGATTCCACATGGTTGTTTAGTCTGAAAATTTAATATTTTTATCAATATGAAATTATTATATTTATTCCTAGTTCTATTTTTTGCACATACATCTGTTGCATAGCTCTATTTTACTTATACTTTGTCCAGTATAAATTTTTCCATTTTGTACTTTCACAATTTTTACATTATTATTTTTTAAAGTACATCTTTTAAATGTCTTTATATCTAATATCTTAAAAGTACATTTTTAAAATGTCATAAACTTTTTTTAAGTAATTTAGAAATCATTGGTCTTTTAGTTTATTAACATGTCTTTATAGTATATTTCATAATTTTTCATTCACTCATTCAAATTTTTTATACCTTATATCTTAAAAGTACATCTTTTAAATGTCATAAATTGTTTTAAAAAGTAATTTAAAAATCGTTAATTTTTTTCACCATTGCCTTGCTAGACTCTGGTGTGGCCATGCTCTTTGAGCTATGGCTGTTGCCATGCTTCCTGACTTTGGCCCCCTCCTCCACCTTGGGAAGGTGAATCTTCTCTTTCTCTCTCTCTCCTTCTCTCTAGTTTACTTTTATATAAACTATATCTCCTTAAATAAAAAGAAACCATTGATTTTAATGTTATTTGATTTACTCAATTCAAACATATCCAGTTTGATTTTTTTAACATTTCAATTATATTTGGATTTATCTGATTATGAAAAATATGTGTTCTTTTTACTGCATTTTTAATTTTCTTATTTATATTTGATTTATTGAGGGTTTTTTTTTCTTTCTGTTAATTTTCTTACATGTTTGGAAATTACATATATCGTTCATTTATAATTATAATGTCTATTTCTATCCTTCAAAGGATGATAAACTCTAAAATCTATTAATACCTCTATTCTCTTCTAGAGTAATGCAAAGATCCTATAATACTTAAAATACTTTAACTCTAATCAACTTCCAAACTACTCTGAGCAACCTCCAAATTCCATTTACTGCTAACAATTAAATTCGGTATTTGCTAAATTTTCTAAAATTATCCATGTTAATATTATTTCAACATTTCTTTTAGTTTATTAACATGTCTTTATAGTATATTTCATATTTTTTATTCATTCATTCAAACTTTTTATATCTTATTATTTGCTTTGGTCTCAATGCTGTATTTCCAGAGTCTTTTAATGATTATTTCAACAAGGATCAGTGAGATGTAAAAGAGTTTCCTCCTGAAAAGGGTCTTATATAACTTTATGGTGCTAAAATTATGTAAACTTTCTCTTTGAAAAATCAAAAATCAAGGTATAAATACATCATCAATGTTAGTTTCCCTTTAGAAAGCTAATTACCTTTCCCTTTTAATAAAAAGAGAATTTAGTATTAAAAATGCAACACAATAACAAAAAATACTAGCAAAGGACTAAAATATACATTTCTCCAAAGAAGACATACCAATGACTACCAGGTATATTAAAAGGTGCACAACACCAGTAATTATCAAGGAAATGCATATTAAAACCACTGAGATATCACCTCACTCATGCTGGGATAGATATTATAAAAAATAGATAACAACTGTGGATGAAGATGTGGAAAAATTGAACCCTTTATACACTGTTGATGGTAGTGTAGAATGGTGCAGTCCATCTGAAAAACAGTATGGACGTTACTAAAAAATTAAAAACAGAACTACTATGTAATCCAGCAATCCCACTTCTGAGTATATATTCAAAATAATTGAAAGCAGGATCTCAAAGAGATATTTGCTTCCCTATGTTCATTTTAGTATTACTCTCAGTAGCCAAGACCAACCTAAGTGCCCATTGACACATGAATACATAGAGAAAATGTGGTATATACATACAATGAATCACTATTTAGCTTTAAAAAAAGAAAATTATGGCAACCTCTTTGAGTCCCCTCTCATTGTGAGAGCCTTTCTGTCCTCTCAATAGGTCCTGGTTAAAAAAAAAAAAAAAAAAAAGCAAATTATGCTGTTTGTGCCGTGCCTCTACATTATAAGTGAAATAACCATAATAAAATAAGTTGGCATAAGTAAAAGAAGCCAGTCACAGAAAGACAAATATTGCAGGATTCCACTTGTATATATTATTATTCCATTTTTGCTGTTATGAAACAATATCACTGACTTGGCAATGTATAATGAGCAGAAACTTATTTCTCACAATTGTGGAGGGTGGGAAGTCCAAAATCAAGTAACAGGTATCTGATGAGGGCTGCTGCCTGCTTTTATGATGGCCTCTTGAACCCTATGTCCTCTGGAGAGAAATGCTATGTCCTCACATGGCATTAAGCAGAAGGGCTCTCTATAACAGCACGAGTGCATTCATGAGAATGGAATCCCCATGACCTAAATGCATTCCCAGGGCTCCACCTCTCAACACTATTGCATTGGGGATTAAGTTTCCAACACATGAATTGTGTGGAACACATTCAGACCACATCATATGAAGTATTTAAAAATATTCAACTCATAAAAGCAGATAATTAAATGTGGTTGTCAGAAACAGGGGGAGGAGCACATGTGTAATTGTTTCCCCAATGAAGTCTTTGTTATGCAAGATGCATAAGTTCTAGCAATTTGCTGCACAGCATAGCAGCTGTATTTAATAACAAAACCTTGTGCCCTTTAATATATGTTAAAAGGTTAGGCGTTAAGTGTTCTTAAATAACAACATACAAAAGAACACTGGGAAATTTTTGGAAGTGATGAATGTGCTCACTGCCTTGGTTGTGGTATCACAAGTGTATGCTTATCTCCAAACTCATCGAGTTGTATATATTCAATGTGTGCAAAATATACATAGCAATTATACTGATATAAGCTAAAAAAACAAAACAAACACTAAAAAGTGAATGACGACCTTTGATCCAGATTGTTGGGCTCAAATTATATCTCTTTTCTCTGCTGACTATGACCTTGAGTAAACTTCACTTTATTGTGCCTCAATATCTTAATCTGTAAAATGGAAATAATAGTAAAAGAAAATTATTGATGACCCAAGAAAGTTTACATATTTTAACTTTTTAAATCCTCCAACAATCCTGTAAAACACATATTGTTTTCCCTATGATGATAGAATTTAGCGAAGTGTTACTCTAACAAGTGTTTGATATTTCTTTTTTTCTTACTATCTTTTGATATCAAATTGTTTTTTCCTTGAGCTTATGTTTATGCATCAAAAATATAAACTCTGCTTGTAGTAAAATGTGTTTTAGAAAGTTGAAGAAATCATAACGTTATCTCTAATATAAAATATACTAGTAGGTGATAAATGGTACTTTTAACAATATTACAATTTATAGCAAACTTTTCCATGTATTATTTCATGTGATTTTTTCCCACAAATTTAATGACAGTCAAGTTACAATTATACATTTTCTCTTGGAGTTTTTATTAGTCAGTGTTCTCTAGAGAAACAGAACCAATAGTGGATAGATAGATAGATAGATAGATAGATAGATAGATAGATAGATAGACGAGGAAATTGATTATGGCAATTGGTTTACATGGTTATGGAGTCTGGAAGGTCCCATAGTATGCCATCTGCAAACTGGAGAACAAGAAAAGCTGTTAGGATAAGTCAGTCTGAGTCTGAAGGCCTGAGATGCAGGAGAGATGATCATTGGTGCAATTTCCAGCCCAAAGTCAAAGGCTGGAGAATTGAGTGGAAAGGTTATAAGCTTCAGAGTCAAAAACCAAGATCTTCTATGTCAAAGGGGAGAAGGTAAATGGCACAGCTCTAGAAAAGTGAATTCACTCTTTTTGTGCCTTTTTGTTTTATTTGTGGATCCCTGAAGTGATGGAAGGATGCTTGCTGACATGTGTGAGGCTGATCGTTTTTACTCAGTCTACTGATTCAAATACTAGTCTCTTCTGGAATCACTCTCACAGACACATCCAGAAATAATGTTTTACCAGTCATAGAGGCATCCCTTAAGCCAGTCAAGCTGATAAATAAAATTAATCCCTACAGGGCTCTTCATGTCTCTTCTATGTCCATGGATTTGTAAAAGTTAATGTAACGTTAGTTTTAACAATTTGTGCATAAAAATAAGTTAGACATGTATGTCTATTTGTAGAAGAATGCTTTGTAAAACCTACACATAGATCACCCTTTCAGCATGTTTCTTGGGATTTGCAACACTAATCTACATATTTTATATCACGTTGATCACTTAAACACACCAGAACATCTATCTTTGGAACAGTGATACCGAAAGGGCTGAAGTGTCATCCACTGGGTTTAAAGAGGACATTAAAGGTATAACTACTACTACTTGTAGGCAACAAGTCACAGTGATGTTTTCTTGCTGCCAACAAAATAAGCTTCTAAGTACTTAAAAATACACCCCGAGTACATCTCTTTTCCATGATGAGATTATGTTATGAATGTAATCACCATATGAATAGATGGAAAAACAGTGTTAAGATACAGACTGTACATAGCAAGATTCATTATATTAGTAACTGCAATGATATGCCAGTCATGCAGGGCTCAGCTGCATGTCAGATGGTATGGCCTGACTTTGGGGATCCAGCTCCAAACTGAAGTGAACCTCAGTGTTTCACAAGGTCTACACTGTGGCTTTGACTCTGTTTCTCCCTACTAGTCCAGAACAAGAAGTAAACGTTGGCATTTGCAAGATCATTCTGAAGTCATACAATAAAATTTCAAAGAATCAACAGAAAGGCAAGTATCTGGGAATGTAGCAAAGAGGGTAAGGGAAAAGAAGACAGAAAGATAGTCAGAAAGAGAGAACATCTGGAAGACAGTCTGGATTTGCCTGGTGGGTAGAAGTGGCACCCTGCTGTGGGAGATGCCACTGGGTGCGTTTCCTGAACTCTTGTATTTAAAATCACTGCATGACTTCAAAAGTTGCTCTCATGATGACCAAATTCAAATTAGGAGAAACTTACTTGTATTTAAACATGCTATATGCAAAATTGCAGAAATGGTGCAAAAGGTTACAATTTCCCACATCACAAATAGAGTAGCATAATCATTCATTCATAAATTCATTTATTTATAGTGTTAGCCATTTTATGTTATACTAAATAAAACTCAGACTATTTCCCCATCTTAGGCCCAGCTCCGCTTATTTTTGCAGCCAGTATCTCTCTAGCACATGCACCCGCCCTGACCCTCCACACAAACAAGTACATGCAGGCACATGCAGATACACTCACCTATACATGCAGGCACATGCAGACACACACATGGACACATCCAGGCACACACGGATACACACAGGTATATTTAGGCACACACAGGTGTACATACACAAGCAGAGGTACATATGGATACATACATGCACACTCACACATGCGCACACACACACATCTGTTCCAGAACTATTGAAAAACTGTGTTAGCCTCTGCTAACACATGTGAGAATTCTCAGGAGGGATTTCCAGCTCATCACAAATATTGTCTCAAAGCCATTCTCATGCCTCTGACTCCCCGGTACTTCTACTTTTTAAGGAGGCTCCCCATCTGCCCCTTTTACACCAACTTGTTTTCCATAATCTTCCTCTGGCTGCATTAATTAACCCAGTTCCACCCTAAACTTGCTCTGCCCCAGCTTTTTCAAACCCCAGCTCATCTTTCTTTTCCTTCTATTGTCCTTAACTTGCTTTGACATGAAGTTCATGTCATCTCAATAATGTGAGTTTGACAGCTTTGCCTCTTTCTGATTCTCTAAAAACGTATTAATACAAGGTAAAAGTTAATTATTTCCATAATTTTGAATAAAAATTTCTTGCCACATAATCTGAGTATGAAGTGTAGAATGAAATTTTTGATAAGAAGTCATTTAAATATGACTTTTTATTCAACTATATATAAATATTTATTATAGAAACAGTATTTTTGCATCACAGAAAATTGAGACATAGAGAAAAGCAAACATTTATAAGTAAATTATTTTATTTACTCGCTATTCAAAAATAACCACTCATACCATCTTAATTTATAGTTCTTCAAATATTTCTTTGTGTGAGTGTGTGCAGGTACGCACATAACATTGTGGACATATTTCTCATAGTGTTTTGCAACCTGCTTCTTTTAATCAAGAAATTTTCATTTCCGTTAACTTTTTTTAAAGTAGTAACCCCAATTTCAAATTTTCAAAATTTATTCCCCAAATGTCCAATCATACATCTAGTGAGATTAACATCAATTGTTAATTCTTATCCTAATCAATGTTTATCAAGGTTTGTAAAATTTTTGTTTCTAGCATATTATTCCTTCTACATATATTAGTTGTCTTTCTTTCCAAAATTAGAATTATTTTACGATATCTGGGCTATTTAGTTTAATATCTATTTACAAGATTGTTGATTAAATTCACTTATAGTTACGGCTAGAGCACAGGTGAACATCCATAGATCTTATTGTAGTGTTTTAAGGCTAAAAGACCATGGCACTGCAAATAACTCTGAAATAATTCAGAAAAGTAGTGTGGAAATGTATATATTGTCATATGTATGAAGAAAGACACAGTTGAAAATGGATCAAAATATTATCACATGGTGAATCTGAGTAACACATATAAGAGTTGCTTGCACTCTTTGAAACTTTTCTATAAATTTGAGATTACATAGGAAAAAGTTACTTTTCATGAAATTTACAAACACAGGACAACATGATTGATCATAGTAATAAGAAAATGAATTAAACATAGCCATATTTTAATCAAATAAAATCTAAAAATGGGAAATATGTAATAATAAATTGTCTTTTGAGCATACAAAAGACAAATTTTTCTTAGATAGCTGATGACAGCATAAGTTGTTAATATGTTGTGAAGGTATTTAATTTGTAGTGAAAGTATTTGGATGTGTATGTCTTAACCATAAAAGTATACACCTTTTTGCACAATTCTGATTTAAGTAATTATTCCATAAAAAAAGGAATTTTCAAGATATTTACAATTATTATGCTCATTGTTATATAACTATTTCCAGGAGAAGTTTACAATAATCTGCCTTTTCAACAAAAGTAAGATAAATTATAGTAAATTCATGAAAATAATTATTATACAGACCAAATGAAATTTAAAATATTTGATATCATTATTTTATAAGACCTTTTGATGAGTTATATGAAAGTAGATCATCAAAGAATAAATATATGACACATTTCCAAAGTAGCTGAAAGTAAAAGGTAAAATTATGCATGACTAGGGAAGAAAAAAAATTAAGGCATATATAAGGTACACAAGGATTTCCTCAGAATCCAGACTCCTGGACTTTGTCTCTTAAGTGTCGTATATGAACTTTGAACTTTCTCAATCAATCTCACATAAAAGGGTAGTTAAAAATAATTCTCCTCAGCTTTACTGAAAACAATGACCAATGAGGTGGCCTAGGAATGTAAATTTTTAAATAGCACTCATTCCATAGCATGATAACATATAATTTGTCTGAGATTAGTAAAATTAGTTGTGTTTGGGAAGAGTACATTTAAGCCAATTCAATAAATTAAACTATAAACAAAGAAGCTTACTGCTTCTCACTCTCTAATGTTTTGCAAAAGATGAGTTTCTCCTTTCGTCGCTCAAGTCCTGAGCAATCTAGTTTCAGCATTTGTTTCCTTACTTTGATTCTTCTACCATTGCCACTTCTGTGAAAATATGCTTAATACCACATTTTCTTAGAAGCTGTGACTTTTTCTTTATTTTGTTTATCTTCTTGAAATCTAGTATCTAACCGAATTGTTGTTGCCCATAAATCCCTTTCCAGAATTCCTTTCCCTAAACTATCTGCATCCTCATTTAAAAAAAAAAAAAAGCATAGATTTTCCATTACTCACTCTCTCAACTCTAAAAGATCTATGTGTGATCCTTTACTGATGTCACTGCCTGCTTGCCCTTCCATGTTAGCTGCCACGAGGTTATCAAATAATTTTATCATCTTTCGAGGCTGGGCCTACTTCTAATGTCTGTTGAGACATCTGCCTTCAAATCCTTGCCACTTCCAGATGTGACTATTCCCTTGGCTCTAGAGATGTGCTCAGATTTATTATAATAATTTCCACTTTTTGCCAGAATTATTAAAAACTCATTTCTATTCAACTGTCTGTGGAAGATTTCAGAAGACTGAAAAAAATATTTATACTTTGTGCCAGTCATAGTCAGTTATTCCATTTCTGAGAAAATAAATTAAGAAAGCAAGCAAATAGCCGGGCTCGGTGGCTCAGCCTGTAATCCTGCGCTTTGGGAGGCTGAGGTGAGTGGATTGCCTGAGCCCACGGGTTCGAGACCTGCCTGGGCAACTTGGCGAGACCTCATCTCTACAATAAATCAAAAATTAGCCAGGCTGGCACGCGCCTGTAGTTCCAGCTACTTGGAAGGCTGAGGTGGAAGGATCGCCAGAGCCCAGCAGGTCAAGGCTGCGGTGGCCCAGAGCGGCCACTGCACTCCATCCAGTCTGGGCGACAGAGTGAGACTCCAACTCAAAAAAAAAAAGAAAGCAAGCAAAGATGCATCCTAATATTCATATTCAAAATGCCTATTGTAATAGCTTCTGCATGAGAGTAACTTTAGTATCTGTTTGATTTGGGGCAAGTTACTGAAACTCTTTGTGGCTAAATTTTCACAGCTGTAAAATAGGGAAAATAATAGCCCTTCCTTTAAAAGTGGTTGTGAGTTTTAAATGAATTAATATATTCAAAGTGCTTAGAATAGTATTTTCAAATGACATTTGTTACCCAACATTATGAAGATGATCAGATAAATAACAAAAGATACAACACACTGTAATATGCCCATGTGATAACATACTACTCAAGAAAAAAGTATTAATAAAAAAAGTTTAGAGCATTTTTGTGGCGTCAGTATGCTTGAAGAAGGCTAATATATGAGGGTGATTCCCCAAAAACAGAATTTACTTATAAAAAACCACGTATTTGGTTTTACACATTTAAACTTCAGTCACCTTCAAGGTATTCTTCGTTTGATGCAATACACTTATTGAAACGCTTTTCCCACTGCTCAAAACAGTTTTTGAACTTTTAGTGCTTCTGTGGCTTTTTGTTTCACTTCTTCCACATGGGTGAAATGTCTCCCTGTAGGATTTTTTCATCCAGGGAAACCAAAAAAAGTAGCACAGGACAAGAATGGGTGAATAGGGAGTGTACAGCCTTGGGGGTGGGTCATGGCATTTTTGGTCAAAAACTGCTGAACACTCAGCATGGTGTGAGCAGGTGCATTGTCATGGTGAAAGAACCAGTCACCTGTTTGCCATAGATCAGGACATTTCTTCCACAAATCATGTACAGCCTTCTCAAAACTTCTAGATAAAAACTTTGGTTGCCCGTTTGATCAGAAGAAACAAAATCCAAAAGTATTACAATGGGCCTGCCCTCCAGAAGAAAATATATAATAATAATAATTCGTGAGGTTTATGAGATTACTGTTTCCCACCAATCTCTTGGAGTGCTGCTTTCCAGAAAATAGCCAACCCAGTGGTAACAGAGTTACAAGTAAATCTTAACAGCAAAAAGCCAGGGTGCAAAGCTAACTGAAAGTGATCTCAGAGCCAAGAACATGATGAGTGTCCTGCCCAAACTTTAGCATGTAAGGTTACAAACTGCCAGCAGTGTTAATGCCATGTCAGGTGTCTCATGGTATTTCATCAGTGTCACTCACAAGACCTACTCCATTGTCCATAATGTGTGATGGCAAAGCAGCCCTTTATATACTCATCCTGATACAGCTTGCTGTTTGTGACCTACATCCTCTCACAGGACGTGTGAGAAAATGATGATACCACACAAGCAAAGCAGCTGCTGGGTGTTGATCCACAAGGGAAGAAGCTCTCAAGGAAAACAGGAAGAAGACGTACTTTCAGGCTGCACAGAAATACTGCATTGAATAATGGGGCATGGCTGAGAAATCAAGTGATGAAAGAGCTGAAGGGACAGTTGCTGAAGGTGGCTCATTGAAGTAAAAACATTGAGCAGAAGAAAATTTGCCAGCTTTTGTAATCAACTCATGTTGTGAGTAAGCCAGTTTAAACATATGTTAAAAATAAGAATCTGCTTGTAACCAATTGTTATTGTTTAGTTTCCTGTCAAAAGATGAAAATGAAATGTGTGCATATATGTAATATATTTTACATAGTGGTAAGTGGATATGAGAAGCATGTAAAATGCTCTGATGAATTCACAAACAACAAAAAGTATCCCTCAACAATTGCAAGGTTTGAGAGAAAAACCAACTACATGTTACCACAAAAAACAATTGAGTGGCCTTGAGTGGCAGAGAATTTTGACATTTGGATTAAAAAAATCACATATATTCAACCCATGGATTTTCATGTGGGTCTTCAGAATGACTACATTTCAAACAAACCTGCCATCACTTTACAAACTATTGCAAAAATGTCAGTCCACTTGTTTTTTGTTTTGTTTTGTTTTGTTTGTTTTCTTCAGATCATTGGTGAAGGTAAATTTATTTATTTTTCTTTTTTTCTTCACAGAAACAAAGATCTGAGTATCACATGTTCTCACTCATATAGTAGACCTTGAACATCTACCATAATACTACAGTTCACTTATTTTTAAAAACCCTTTCCTCCTTTAAGATAGACAATGTATCTTGTAACTTTTGTGTAACTAGGTTATTACATAAACTATATTCTAAATACATTACAAATTATTGTGATTGTGAGGTTTATTATCCAATCAATACTGCCTAAGCAACAATTTTTGCAGAAAAGATAATTTTAAAAGACCAAAATGGCTAAATCTTGGAAGCAGTTGACATGAAATGGTATTAAATTAATGTAGGTTAAAATTCTGTTTCCAACAGCTACTAGTGGCAGGGTATATAGCAAGTTTCTTATTTGTATAAGTCTATCTCACTTAAAAATGGTAGTTAATAATACGTAACTCATCTATTTGTTGGAATAATATAACATATTTCATGAAAATTGCCAATTATAATGACAGATACAAGGTAGAATTGCAGCAAATGCCAGGTCTTATATTTGCTAATTTGAAATGTTAGCACACTATTAAAAACCAAAAATGGGCCGAGCGTGGTGGCTCAAGCCTCTAATCCCAGCACATTGGGCGATTGAGGCAAGAGGATTGCTTGAGTTTGCGATGTGAGACCAGCCTGGGCAACATGGTGAGACCTCATCTCCACAATAAATCAAAACATTAGCTGGGCGTGTTAGCAAGTGCCTGTAGTTTGGCTACTTTGGAAGGCTGAGACAGAAGGTTCGCCAGAACCCAGCAGGTCAACACTGGGTGGCCGTGAGCGTTCCTCTGCACTCCAGCCTGGGCGACAGAGTGAGACTCCAACTCGAAAACAAAAACAAAAACAAAAAACAAAAAAACTTATTTGCAAACACAAGCCTTCTAATTAGTCCATAGTGAGTCCTTACAGGAGAAATTTAAAAGTAAAAACTGTCATTTACAAAGCATGTACTGTATTGAGAAGTCAGGCATTAAACGAGTTCATGAATTTTTCCCCCCCAAATATTTATTTTAAAAGGCTAAGCCTGAAAGCCACTTATGTGCTCCAGAGCACATGCATTGGTGGTTGACAAATATGTCTTTTCTATAGAATTTGGTGAAGATCATTCACTGTATTTTTCTTTTCTGACCAGAAAATCATGGCTTCTCATTGCATATGACTACAGGGCCCCCTGAATAGGAAATGACCAACACTACGATTTGTTTGACTTTAATAAGTGTTGGAGTGTTGGGTTGTGGGGTTGGGAGGGGATACACATCAGAGACTTCCATTCTGCTAACAGAATTCGTCTTCTGAACTGTGTAATTCTATCTACACAGTACTTTTTTTTCCTATTTATTTCTTTTGCTGTCTTTTCTAACTACATAATTGGCACAGATTAAAGGCGTAATGGATTTCAATAACAGCATTTCTTTAGAACATTGTGTACATCTTTAAACCTTAAGACAAGCATAGAAAAAAAGGTATATGCTATGGAAGAACATATATCTTAAAAGTTCTGATAGTATTTTGAAAAAAATACACATTTTCTGTTGAAGTGCATCTTCTTTTGGCTAAAGAAGCTTCTGTACTTTTTTCTTCGCTCCTAGAAGAGCGACTGCCAGCGGAAAGCATGACTGTGGTAATACTTCTAATACTTCTGCAAGTGACTCACTGTCGCGTTCATACTATTAGCCTCTGAACAGATGTCAGAAAGTGAAGATTGGTTGCCTCCAGATCAAGTTGCTGCTGCCAGCTCTCGCGAGCTTTGTCAGTAACAGTTGATTGCAATGTCAGTGCAGTTCAGTTCACTGGCTGGAGCGGCAGCTGCAATCTGCATATCCCTGAAGTATTGCCTGATTTTCACTCCTTGCAAACTTTATCCTCCTGGTGGCGGAGAGTCGGGTAAGTTACTCTGAATTTACACCCTCGAGCATAGATGCCAGTGACAGAGGCTCCTTCTGTGGGAGGAGTGTGGCCTCTCACGTGTGTGCTGTGCCCCTGTGGTGCTCTCAGGGGACCGACCGTCACAGCGCCTGCAAGTGGGACAGAGGAAGAGCAGGCACATTCATCGGATCTTCCTGCGATCCGGGGACCGCAGGCTCAGTTCATTTAGTTGCTGAGCAAATAATGAATTGATTCCACTGTGCATAAAGGACCACTTGTGGAATCACGGAATTGTGTGTTCTCAGGGAGTCCCCTAAGAAAAAACGTTTTGTACTGTTTTACCCTTTAAAGGCACACTGCTTAAGGAATCTTTCTATAAAACAGTAACAAAAGTAGTCTTTGACTAGTCTTGTTCTGTTTCTGTTTCTTTTTTAAAAATTATTGTTCTATTTTTTTAAGTGGCATGAAGTTAATAACTTTCTTATTGTCTTGCTGAACAGGGTGCTTTTCTCCATCAACGTTTTGTCCTCTGAAACTTTCCCAGGAACAACTGACAAATGAGAAGTCTAAGTTTTTTTTTTTTTTTTTAATGCAAAAGGACAATCTACTTCCTAAATTGGTTATTGGTTTACAAACTTATCCTCTGCCTTTTTGTTCTCTTTCTTTTTATATGTGTGTTTAAATTGTAGCAAAAATATTTTACATTTGCTATTATTTTTATTATTATAGAAATAATAACCAAATAGAGACTTTCTGCTCATCCTATAATCGTGTAAACCTGCCATTTTTTTGATATTAGTTCTACTTTAACCATTAAGCATTAAAGAGTTAAAAATGTATGAATGATTAAAAGTAAACTGAAATATGAACAAAAAGATTTCATTGTTTATAATTTCTACTTGTTTTATTTTTGTTTATGAGTGTGTCTTCTACATTTTTATAAATATATTTCATGATAATAAACTCAATTAGCAGTAAATATCACTAGTCCGTGTAATGCTTTCCTTAATATAAACTACCTCAAAGTTATGCTAAATATAACTACAGTTTACTTATGTAAGTTGTCACTTTGTCTAAGGATAAGCATGAGTTTTTAGTTTGACTTTACAAGTTAAATGAAAATCTTTAGAATTCTCCCTGGATATAAAATAACATGGCCTTTTAGATGTCAAATAAAATTTGGTATTGAATTTTCAGAATTCTGCTTTTTTCCTCTGGGTTTTTGTTATTGTTGTTTGTTTGCAGTGTCCTGCTACATTAATTATTAAAATAAGTTTGGGACCTACTCTATATTTCATTTTTATAAAATGTAAGTTAATACTATCTTAACAAGCTCCATCTTATCTATTAATTTAATTTCTGCTTTACTCATTTCCTGGTAACCATTAATAATACATACTCGAGTTATATATTGTCTTCATTTTGATGGTTTCCTGCCAAAATCTGCTCATTCTTACCAAACTTAGACTGTCCCAGATGTTAGAGAATTGTAATTAAATAGATATCAACCAAAGAGCAAATGAAACTCTTAAAGGAGACCCAAAAATATGTCACTAATAATTAAATGTTCAAATCATTCACATAGTGAAAAGTTTGTGGATGTTCTTCCTGACTGAGGATAGACACAGGTCTTAAGCTTCACATAGCTAATGCAGTGTCTCGTCCTATGCACATCCTCATAGCGCCTAATGAGTTTCTGAAGAATCTTTGAAAAACAGTGGTTTAGTCTATTTATAAACAGACTTCCTCAATTCTCCACTTCCTTTAGCCTGCAGCAAAACAAGCTTTTCAGAACTGGTATAAAAACTTAGTTGCTTTTATTTGACCAAATGCATTTAGTAGCTCTTGTTCTAGATCATATTAATATTATCTAGATGAGTCTTTCTCCACCATTTATATGAGTTTTATTTTCAAATAGAAATAAACATTTTATCATAACTTTTTTTAAAACAGGAAAAACTATTACGAATATTTGCTTAACTAAGAAAATCCTGGCTAGTCCATTATTTTTACAATTTTGTTGGTATCCAACTATTACAAACAGATAGCAAATAAATAACTTTTCATATAAAATATATAAATTATTTAATCACATCCATATCTTATAATATTGCATGTTTCTTCTTAAAATTGGCTGGGGAATTTTAATACTAATTTCAAAATAGACTATAATATAGACTATGAGAATGCATAATATGATTATCATAAAGAATGGGACAAATTTTCAAACCAAGTACAACTATGTATTTGAATTTAGATCAAGGAACTTTTTAAGACAGTATTTTAATATTTGAAAGAAAGGCAGGAGTTTTTGTTTGGAATTGCAAAAGAAAATGAATGATCACCGTGGGGAGGGAAAACTTCAAAGATAATGAGTACTCTAGTATTCCAAGTTTATTAAATGCTCCAGGACATCAATTCGTGAAAAACTTTAAACTTTTAAAAATATAACTTTCAAGCAAAAAGAGCAAATATAATTTTTGAGAATTTTTCTCATATGTTTAAACTTCAGTCACCTTTAAAGTATTCTCTAAGCTGCTTTTTCCACTGCTCAAAACAGTTTTTGAATTCGTCAATTTTAATTTCTTTTAGTGCTTCTGCCATTTTTGTTTTACCTCTTCCACAGCAGCAAGACATTTCCCTTTGAGGACTTTTTTCAACTGGGGAAACCAAAAAATAGTATCACAGGGCAAAATCAGGTAAACAGGGAGGGTGGGACACAGAGGTCATGCCATTTTTGGTCAAAAACTGCTGAACATTCTGTGTGGTGTGGACAGTTGCCTTCGTAAATCACTCTTCATGAAATGGGCAAATGTGTTTAAAGAGTCTCCAAAAAAACTTCACTGAAGCCTCCTTTCACAACAATGTTGACTGGTACACTGATGCCGCTGGACTCCTAGAACATTTACTTAGTGGGGAAAGCCTATACTAAAAGGGGTCTGCCCTCCCAAAAGATAATTCTGGGTTTTTTGGTTTCCATATGTATATATATATATATATATATATATATATATATATGTATATATATATATATAGGCACTTGGTTCTTCTCCAAATGTTCATTTTTATTTATTTAAGAAAAGAAGGCTTAGGCATAGTAATTAGCAGAAAAAAAAACTTAATTACTGTAGTAGCAATGCCTTTAAAACTCCTGTCAGAAATATAAAATTTCATTAGTAAGTGTCAGGTGAGAGGAACTTGTAAATGGTTGCTATATTTTATTTATTAATTAATTATGCATTATCATTTATAATATAGTCATACACTATATAATATCATTTCAGTCAAAGATGGCAGTCCTATAAGATTACATGCATTTTTGAGCAACCCCTTTGGGTCCCCTCCCACTATGGGAGCTTTTCTTTCCTCTCAATAAATTCTGCTTTAAAAAAAAGGTACCATGCATTTTTATGGTACCTTTCTATGTTTAGATACATAATACTTACCTTTGTGTTACATCGCCAACGGTATTCAGTATAGTAACATGCAGTACAGATTTGTAGCCCAAGAGCAAGGGGCTAGACCATATAGCTTAGGTGTGTAGTAAGTAACCTTCACCATCTAGATTTGTGTAAGTGTACTCTGTAGTGTGTGCACCTAATGAAATCTAACCATGCATTTTTTAGAACATATTCCCATTGTTAAGCAGTACATGACTACATAACAAATTATATTGATTATGGTTATAATAATGCTTATATCATAAGTATAGAAACATATCCTAAGTATAGAAACACGACTACAATATTATACACAGCAATATTATATTTTATTGCTCTTAGTACACATATAACAGTATCAAAAAAGAGAATATAAAATAATCTTGTGGCTTGATTTTAAGATGATTTTATTATTATGGCAATCATTTTATGTAAAAATATATGTGCATACATATATACATAGTGATGAAATTAGGTATAGACACAGATATAGATATGTCCATTAAGTATCAAGCCCTGAACAAAATGCTTTACACCACGGATTAATTTATTAAGATATTTATTGGAATCAAAAGCTACTTGATCACTAGGCTTCCTATGAGCATTGGTGAATGAGGCTGATTTAAAATGTGAATATTCTAGATCCGGGACATAGGTAACAGAATGCTTTCTTATTCTCAGCCTTCTGAGGCAATCTCAATTAAACAAACAAAAAACCTAATATAAAATGCATGATGCCCATAGGATTAGTTTCTTGTTTGTGTTAGATTTACAGTTACAACACCAGAAAAAATACAGGAAAGACTGTGTATCCATGTACCTTTGTTATTATTATATGGATGAGAATCGGTATTTATAATTAACTACTCTAATTGAGTTTCCTGAAGTTATATAAAGATGTTAGTTCTTTTTAATAATACTTGCATTACACTTTTTTGTTTTTTGTCACATGGAGTTTCATAATCTGTGTTAACATTTAAAAGAAACTCAAGTTTGCACTATGAATTTTTTATGGAACTTGAATCTCTCCAAATGATCTTTTCTATGTCATCAAATAAATATTATTTAATAAATGTCAAGTACTTATGATTTTGTAGGTTACAGAAATTAGTTTTGCTTCCCCCATTCCCAGTAATTTCCCATTTTTTATCCTATGATGCAGTCGTTTTGTCCACTATCAAAATACAAAATACGAGTAGCTCTGTCTATGCTAACGTAGGTAGCTTCATTAGTTGCTTATAGTTTAATCAATTAACCGTGGTAACAGGTATGTATTCAATAATCTCTGATGGCAAAATTGTATTTAAGCTTCTATCTTCTCTCACACATTATGACACCAGCAATTGGTTCTTGCCATTGATATCGTAATGTAGGTAGAGATGACTCTCTTGATTACCAAATTTTAGAAAATTGCCTGATATACATTCCTAGCCTTTGCTTTTTTATTTTTTTAAAGGTCTTTCTAGTGGTAGCATGCTTTTTAGTTTTCAAAATTTGTAGCATAAGTAGTAATTACTATTTTTTGTTATTTAACATTCTATGAATAACTTATGTAAATTCTCTTTTGAGACTATAGGCTAGGGTTGTTTAGAGAATGGTTATCACTCGGTAAAAGGGACCACTAGAACAATGGAAAAAGAAAAGAATAATGATGGACATCTATAGATCCTTAAAAGTTCTTAAACTATTTCTCAGTTTTGTCAAGAGGCAGCCAGCCATGATAGTTCAGATAATACACAAGGGTGTATTTTCTGCTGTAACCAACGTATAAATTCTATCTGATATAAGTAGACTACCACTTCCTCTTTCTTTTAGTGGAGCTGTATATATGGTCAGAATTAGTATTATGCATGACTAGGACAAACTTTCTTTTTAAAATACTAGCCTTACAGTGATTTCATAATAAGTATCCTCAAAGTGAAATATTTTCTACAATCCATTCTACTTATTTCTTTTCTAAATTGAAAACTGAAATATTTCCAACTATTTTTTTTCTATATGGGCCTTTATAGTGGTAGAAAGTTTATTTGTATTAATAATTTGTAGGATTAATATTAACTACAAATTGCAAAACAAATGCTGAACAAAATGCTTTACACT
This sequence comes from Tarsius wallacei, assembly GCA_963574415.1. Lineage (NCBI taxonomy): Eukaryota > Metazoa > Chordata > Mammalia > Primates > Tarsiidae > Tarsius > Tarsius wallacei. The sequence continues at coordinate 34,202 of CAUYQG010116957.1, forward strand.
ATGGACAATTTATTCAGATATTTATTGAGATCAAAATCACTTGTAGATCACTAGCTGTCCTGTGAGCATGGGTAAATGAGGCTGATCCAGAACATAAATGTTCTAGGACTGGGATATATTTTAGTTAATTGGCTTCTATAAAGTATAACATTATATGCATGAGGCTGATAAAACTTCCCACTTATCTCTTTTTCAGAAATCAATATGCATAGCAAGGTCACAGTCCAATGCATCAGATTTCTCTTGTGGTTTCTTTGGCTCTGCATGCTTATTGGAAAGTCACACATGGAAGAAGACATCATAATTACAACCAAGAATGGAAAGGTCAGAGGAATGAGCTTGCCGGTTCTTGGTGGCACTGTAACAGCCTTCCTTGGAATTCCCTATGCACAACCCCCTCTTGGTAGACTTCGATTTAAAAAGCCACAGTCCCTGACCAAGTGGTCTGATATTTGGAATGCCACAAAATACCCAAATTCTTGCTATCAGAACATAGATCAAAATTTCCCAGGCTTCCATGGGTCAGAGATGTGGAATCCAAACACTGAGCTCAGTGAAAACTGTTTATACCTAAATGTGTGGATTCCAGCACCTAAACCAAAAAATGCCACCGTGATGGTATGGATTTATGGTGGTGGTTTTCAAACTGGAACATCATCTTTACATGTCTACGATGGCAAGTTTCTGGCTCGGGTTGAAAGAGTTATTGTAGTTTCAATGAACTATAGAGTTGGTGCCCTAGGATTCTTAGCTCTTCCAGGAAATCCCGAAGCACCAGGGAACATGGGTTTATTTGATCAACAGCTGGCACTTCAGTGGGTCCAAAAAAATATAGCAGCCTTTGGTGGAAATCCTAAAAGTGTCACTCTCTTTGGAGAAAGTGCTGGAGCAGCTTCAGTTAGCTTTCATTTGCTTTCTCCTCGAAGCCAGCCATCGTTCACTAGAGCCATTCTGCAGAGTGGATCTTCTAATGCACCTTGGGCAGTGACATCTCTTGATGAAGCTAGGAACAGAACGATGACCTTAGCTGCACTTATTGGTTGCTCTAGAGAGAATGAGACTGAGTTAATCAAATGCCTTCGAAATAAAGATCCCCAAGAAATTCTTCTGAATGAAGCATTAGTTGTTCCTTATGGTACTCTTTTGTCTATCAACTTTGGTCCAATCGTGGATGGCGATTTTCTCACTGACATGCCGAACATATTGCTCCAGCTAGGACAATTCAAAAAAACCCAGATCTTGGTGGGTGTTAACAAGGATGAAGGGGCAGCTTTTTTAGTATATGGTGCTCCTGGGTTCAGCAAAGATAACAACAGTATCATAACTAGAAATGAATTTCAAGAAGGTTTAAAAATATTTTTTCCAGGAGTGAGCGAATTTGGGAAGGAATCAATTCTTTTTCATTACACAGACTGGTTAGATGATCAGAGACCGGAAAACTACCGTGAGGCATTGGATGATGTTGTGGGGGATTACAATTTTATATGCCCTGCCTTGGAGTTTGCCAAAAAGTTCTCAGAATGGGGAAATAGTGCCTTTTTCTACTATTTTGAACACCGATCCTCCAAACTTCCTTGGCCAGAATGGATGGGAGTGATGCATGGCTACGAAATAGAATTTGTCTTTGGTTTGCCTCTGGAAAGAACAGTTAATTACACGAAAGCTGAGGAAATTTTGAGTAGATCCATAATGAAACGCTGGGCGAATTTTGCAAAATATGGGTAAGTTCCAACTTTTGTCATTGTTCTTCTCTGGCTTTATTTGTTTTTTTTATTGTTTTGCTTAGACTTGTTTGGTCTCTGTGTACACTTTATTAAAGGCAAGGACGGGTTTTGTTTCTTCTCTTTGTACCTTAGCTGGTTTTGTTTTTGATTATGAAGTGAAGTTCATCTCCTTGTTCAGAGTGCTTCAAATAAACATATCATAGAACTTTTATGAAAAAAATTTTCTCATTTCACCTCCAAAATATTTCCTAGTACTTTAACAATGTTACTCAAAGTTTGTATGAAAATAAGTTATTATCTAGAAAAATAAAATCATTGTGACAATGTTTTTTAATCTACAAGTTTATAATGTTCACAGATTTATGAAAAAGTAGGAATGTATCTTCCCATATTCTTCAGCTGAGTACAGTGGTACCTGATGCATGAAGAAACAAAATTCTGCTCAGGAAAAGGGCATGATGGTGATGAGTCTGGCCCTCAGATTACTCAAAACATACAATATTTTTCATTTTATTATTCTTCACCCTAATAGACTTGTTCAGAACTCTCAGATAACTTGTGTTTCACTGGTATTATGAGGGTCCTCATGTTTAGCTAAGCTGTTCTCCACATGAGTGGTCTTGGCGTTAGATAATCAGAGGCATTACAAAAGAACCTATTTTCTTCATATTTTATAAATATTGTGATGTTACGTTCTCAAGATTCAGAAGAAAATAACCTTTTGGAATACCAGGGAGAACTCAAAAGAACCAGAATTTAGTTATGAAAAATTGTGTATTTATTCTTACATGTTTAAACTTCAGTCACCTTCAAAGTACTCTGTTTAATACAATACACCTATCGAGATGCTTTTTCCACTGCTCAAAACAGCTTTTGAACATGTCAGTTTTGCTACCTTTTAGTGCTTTTGCGGTTTTTTGTTTCTCCTTTTTCACATCGATAAAATGTTTCCCTTTGAGAACTTTTTTCAACCTGGGAAACACCAAAAGTCCCTCGGGGGTGAGATTGGGTGAATAAGAAGGGTGAAGCATGGGGTGAATAGGAAGGTGAAGCATGGGGAGTCATGCCATTTTGGGTCAAAAACTGCTGGACTCTCAACGTGGTGTGGGCAGGTGTGCTGTGAATCACCCATTATGAAATGGGCAAAGGCATTGAAAAAATAGCCAGAAAAATTCACTGAAGTCGAATGCAGCCCCTCACAACAACACTAGCTGGTACACTGATGTCAATGGGTTCCTAGAACACTCATCTAGCAGAGGAAATCTGTATTCCAAGGGACCAACCTTATATATTTTTTTAATGTGTGTATGTATATCTATTATATCTCTAGAAAGTAAGGTTCTTTTCACATTTATTTTGTATCCTGAGACTTGCCAAAGTCCTTTATCAGTGCAAGCAGGTTCTTGACAGAGTCTCTTGGATTTTCAAGGTATAGGATCATATCATCAGCAAAGAGGGATAACTTGACTTCCACTTTTCCTATTTGGATACCCCGGATTTCCTTCTCCTGTCTAATTGCCCGAGCTAGGACTGCCAACACAATGTTGAACAAGAGGGGTAAGAGTAGGCAGCCTTGTCTTGTTCCAGTGTTTAGGGGAAATGTTTCCAGTTTCTTTCCATTTATCAGTATGTTAGCTGTGGGTTTATCAAAATGGCACTTATTATTTTGAGGTATGTTCCTTCTATACCTAGGTGTTTGAGGGTTTTTTTCAAGAAGAGATGCTGGATTTTATCAAAAACTTTTTCTGCATCTGATGATATAATCATGTGGTTCTTGTTTTTACATCTGTTGATGTATTTAATTACATGTATGGTCTTGTGAATGCTGAACCAATCGTACATCCTGGGGATAAAGCCTACTTGGTCATGGTGGATAATTTTTTCGATGTATTTTTGGATCCAATTAGCTAGAATCTTGTTAAGGATTTTTACATGTATGTTCATAAGGGATATTGGCCTGTAGTTCTCCTTTTTTGTTGAATCTTTACCCAGTTTGGGTATCAGTCTGATGCCAACTTCATAAAATGATTTGGAGACAATTCCATCTTTCTCAATTTCCTGGAATGCTTTCAATAGGATTGGTATCAGCTCTTCCTTTTATGTTTTGTAGAATTCTGCTGGAAAGACATGCAGTCCAGGGCACACATCATCAACAAGCATACCTGCATAATCAATGCTTGTGTACCTAACCCTGAATTGTACCCCACATCTTTATAATAAAAAAAAGAGTGCCTTGATTTTTAAAAAAAGGAAAGTAAGGTTCTTTTATTTTCACTGCATTTGTAACCCAGAAACCAATTTCACACATGGGAATAATTTGTACCAATGCTAATAATAAAAATAGAATGAATTTAAGGAATTTATTTTTTAAAGGAGTTCTTATAGTAATCACAAATTGACTGATGCAGTAATTCAATGTCATACTGTCTTTTATAGTTAAACAGAATGTTGACTGTGACAGTATTGCTTTCTGACTTTGTTTTCCACCCTCCATTGGAATTCCTTGTACTCCATGCCAGTGTATGTATATTTCTATAATATCAATGGTATGATATATAATTTTTCTCAAAATTATTTGATACTTATTCGCTGTATATAAAGCTAAAATCTTCTATGTAGCATTAAGGGGCATTTATAATCTTGCTGTAGCCTCTCATTACCCAACAATACCTGACTGTAAGTTAAGCCATTATCTCACTAGTGTCAAAGACCCCAAGCTTAACTACACATTAGAACTTTGTTGTTGCTATATGCCCTGCTTAGAACACTTACCTTGTTTCCTCTTTCATGACATAGTCCTACATTTTTTAGGGTTTTGACCTCCTATACGCCTCATGCCGCATTTCTATTTATTTATTTATTTGTTTATTTTTTTTTTTATTATAAAGATGTGGGGTACAATTCAGGGTTAGCTATACAAATGTTGATTATGCAGGTACCCCTAGCAGTTTCCCTCAACAGCCAATCCCACCTCCTCTTCCCTGACAGTTTCCCACTAGGGATTCCCAGTTTGCCAATCCCTTTCTTATAGTATTATAATAATTGTTCAAGGTCCGCTTATGTGTGAAAACGTATGGTACTCTGTTCCTTGTTTCTGTGATAGATCACTGAGTATGATCGACTCTAAATCCATCCAAGATGCTGCAAAGTCCCTATGTTTGTCCTTCTCTATGGCTAAAGGAACACTTCTTCACTGCTAGTGGGAATGTAAACTAGGGCCACATTTCTTTAATTCCTAGAGTTGCAATTGCTCAAGCTCTTTTTCACTCTCTCAAAATCCATGGACTGTAACTTGTCTATATCTTGTCTTTCATTGTAAGCTGATCCTCCTCAGCTATATACTAACCTAACAGAAACTGTGGTTTTGTTGAATACTCATTAAAATATGGAAATGGGTAAATATCATACTTGAAAAATACTTGGCTAAAGATTGAATAAGAGCTAGTAAAAGTCAGTGTGAATAAAAAATATAAAGTCTTTTTTTTTTTTTTTTTTGAGTTGGAGTCTCACTCTGTCGCCCAGACTGGAGTGCAGTGGCTGCTCCCGGCCACCGCAGCCTCGACCTGCTGGGCTCCGGCGATCCTTCCGCCTCAGCCTTCCAAGTAGCTGGAACT
>CAUYQG010116958.1:0-10562 GCA_963574415.1 Tarsius wallacei
CTCACCAAGTTGCCCTGGCTGGTCTCGAACCCTTGGGCTCAGGCAATCCTCTCACCTCGGCCTCCCAAAGTGCTGGGATTATAGGCGTGAGCCACTGCACCCAGCCTAGGTTTTGTATTCTGTATTCCAGCAAATAAAAAAAAAAAAATGACAGAATCCCAGCTTGTGAAATATATAGTGGGAGGCACTTTTTCCAGTTGAGATTTAGCCTATTCAAGAGGTGTTGCAGATTTTTTTTTAGTCCTTTCTTACTTCCTTTTTCTAAGAGAAACTCGGCTGCCCCTTATGAGTTTATTCTTTTGCAGCTCTCCAATTGAAGCTGTCATTCTCCCATGTCCACCACACCAAGAATCAGGAGACAAGACACATGCTTCTAAAAGGCCATTGCCTTCCAAGTCATTTTATTTTTCATCACATTATAAAATTGCACTCCTTGGAGTCCCCTGACAACTTGCTTTACTATATATCACTTCTACTTACTGACCTTGTTTTTTCACATCTATTAGAAACTTTGCACCTAGTTGCACCTGGCTTAGCATTTTTATTTCACATTCTAACTGTAGCCCTTCCATGGAACTTCAAAACTATTTCATCATGATTTTCTAAATAAGGTCATTTCTTTTTTTAGTAATGGAATACTCAGGCCCACCCTTACCCTGGACTCATGGCAATACAATTATATTTCTCAAATATCCTTGTGGTTACACATCCAGGCCAATGGGATGTGAGCAGAAGTGATTTCTACATTTCCCAGTCAGTTCCTTAAAAGGAAGCAGCTTACTTTCACTTTTTTTCTCTTACCAGGACCAGGTTTGACAAAATGAGGTAACAATGACTTCTAGTTTTCTTCCCACCTCTCAGACTAATTTGTACTTCTCCCTCTTTGAGTCCATCTATTAAATATTGGTTGTCTTCAATATTGAGATTTCATTCTCAGATTGATTATATGTCTTCTTAATCACCAAACCCTCTTTAAACAAGGCTCATGGATTAAATTACAAAATATATTACAAAATATAACTCTTCAACTCAAAAGCCATGCATACAATTACTTGCTCAGCATCTTTATATAGATTTTATACAAATCCTTAAGTTCCAAGTGTCCAACAAATTACACTACCTAATACTTTTAAAAAATTATGACATTAGCAACTATTTAAAGCAAATGTAAAGCTTAATGTACTATTACAACTTGAACAACTTTTTAACCACCCGTTAGCATTTTCTGCCACCCAGAAAGGCATCTCTTTTTCTCTCCATAACAATGCTTTCCCTCTCCTCAAGAATAAACACTCTTCCAATACCACTTCTGTACTTTCCTATATAATTTCATCAACTAGGTCCATATACCAAAAGTGTATGAGGTTAGGGAATAAGTATGTTTTTTGTTTTTTCAATTAATGCATCTTTTCTTCATTTCTGTTTTCAATTCCAGAAATAGAAACATATTACTCTGCTCTCTGTATTTCCTGTGCATTGGTAATTGGATCTAAAAGTTTAATCAGATAGATTTACGTTAGACTTTTTGGCAAAACTTCTTCATGGTATTTTTGAATTCTTTATTAGATAGCATTAAATGCTTGGCTGTCTCTCTTTTTTGTGTTGCTAGCAGTCACCACTGCTTGAAGTCTAGTTTTTATAATCCAGTAGTAACTGTAAAATATCGATAAGCCAATTTCAACATTTTACTTATGCATATCTCTTCTACAAAGAGAAATTTTGACTTGTCTATTACTTAGTTACCTAGTAACCAATTCACATAAAAAGACAAAACAAAATTTTGTTTGTATACCTTATTAACCCTGCATTGTACAACAAAACAATAAATTAGTTATGCATGAATGTGTGTCATAATGAGTTCATGAGAATAAACAGTTGGTATGTTTTAATCCACTTGAGTTATATACTTATTGGCCAGTAAGAAGCTCTTTAAGTTGACTCTCAGGTCCTATTGACATGCACCCTGTGTTCTTTGATATCTTTCTTAATGATCACAGTCACATGAGATCCCAGATTATATCTTATACATTATCTGTTTCAAACCTGAAATCAACTGGTTCTCCAAGCAACCCAGCTTTCTTTTAGTGGGAAATGATATTACAATATCACAATCTGAATGTTAGAGATGATTATTGCTGCTTGATGGGCATTATTTCTAGGCCTTTTCAACAAGCAAAGTTATGAGAAGTGATAGAGAGAGAGAGAGAGAGAGAGAGAGATTTTTATTTAAAAAGATAAATAAACTCATGAGATTCTCCTAATACTTTCAATTCTAATCTGTATTACAGAGAATATTGATTGTCAAGGATACTGGGAATGCTAGTATTACTCATTTTTTGCAGTAGTGGGGAACTGTCAAGGGAGGAAGGTGGGATTGGCAGTTGAGGGAATCTGCTAGGGGAGGGAGAGGCATACCTCATCAACAAGGGGCATAATCAACATTTGTATACCTAACCCTGAATTGTACCCCACATCTTTATAATAAAATAAATAAATAAATAAAAATTTTAAAAATCTGGCATTGCACACAACTGTTTGGGGATAACAATTCTGACACAGTCACTCATATGATTAATAAAGAGACTTTTAAAAATTATATATGTCATTTTCCTTTCTCTCGCCTTTTATTGAAACTGAAGAGTGGCTGCATTGTTAGGTCAGATAGCTATATTAAACTGTCTTCAAGATGTGCCTCATCAACAGTTTTATGCTGATGTATCTCTGTCATGTTATCTGAAGCTTATTCTTCAGTAGTTTATTAATGAATAGTCCATAAGAACAATATTTCCTGATTTCTTACATGCCCTTGACAATTTGATACATTTTTATTTGGATGTCAGTTTGGGTCCTTGGTTCAAATTTCTTTCCTTGAGTATCTTAAATGTATCACTTCAATTTCTTCTGGCACAATGTGTTACTGCCAAAAAAACTGATGGCAATTCTCCTTCCCTTTAGGTTATAAGACCCTGTTGGCATTTTGCACTGCTATGACTCTTTCCCATTAGGTTATATGACCATGTTGGCCTTTCTTACTGCTGTGCTACATAACTATAACTGTGTTTGCAATGGGGTGCTTTCCTATGTATTCACCTTTCTTCATTTGCTTCATCTTCCTCCTATTATATTTCATTCCTTTTTATCTTCTCTTTTTTCTACTTCTGCTTTTCTTTCTTATTTTTTTCCTTGACTTTGCAAAATTAGTATCTATTTCCTGGAAAAACAATTTAAGGTTCTCCCCTTCCTCTTCTCAAATCTATCAGGAAACCTGCTTTCAGGTTAACTTAGTTATCTTCTATTCTTGAAATCTTACCCAACTCACATGAACAAACTGCAGCATTTTCCTAATTATGTTGCTTATAGGGTTAATGTAAAATATTTCCTTGAGCACCAAATAAGTTATTGAAAATAGTTTTCTAATTCACTCATTCACTACTAACAGAACACCCAAGATTTAAATAGGGGAAGGAGACCTATATATTGGCTGCAGTAGACAAAGAAAATAGCAGTCACAATTGCTTCTGATCACTTAAGAGTTCTCATTGTCCTCAAGATGTATTTGTCTGACAATAGGTAAAGCATTATTGGTTCTTCTCAAAATATCACTAGATTGTATTTATGCAGCCCCACTAAGTGTCACAGAGCAACTGGGGATATCAGGCAGGAATCTGAAAGCTTTCTCCCATTTGGGCTGACATTATAATCCTCTTCATGTCTTCCCCTGAAGCAGGTTTCATCCCCACTAGGTCATTTCCTTTAAAGTTGTTATGTCAGAGTTGAAAGCTGTCTTTTCTTGTCTTGATTACTCCTAAGACACAACCAGACATGTGAATGAATTATTGCTTCAATAGGTTTATTATATTTAAGGTTGAAAGTTTAACAATGTTTAAGAATCAAAATATTTTTGAAACCAGGTCTCAGTGACTTGCACAAATTATCTTTGGCATATTGCCTATGACAAACAAAAAAAAACCAATATATAAACCTTAAATATATTCTTCATATATTTTACTTTTGCTTTTTTAGGCAAAAAAGCTTAACAGTATTCTATATAAAATTTCTTAAACTTGATTCTGAGTCTATTAAAGGAATTCTCCTATTGTGCTGTATTATAAATTTGTGTCTATGAACTCTTTGAGGACAAGAGTTGTATTTTACTATTTTTGTATTTCTGGTGCTTTGCACAGTGGTTGACATGTATACTTAAAAACAGCTACTGAATAAACACATGTGCATATTAGTAATAGATGTATGAATAAGTGAATTGATTTATTCAAGTCAATATCTTTCAGAAATGAGATTAGATAGCAACTTCAAATTTCCCTTATGCAAGAACCTTTAGGCAGTCTAATGGGAAGTGAGGCTTCTCTAAGATTATACATGATAAGATGATGTCAATTGTACACATAAAAGGGCATTTGATACACTATTTGGAGATCGATGTTTTCCTCGTGTACTTCTTATCTTCATTTAGATGAAAAATATCAGAGTTTATAAAAATAATAAAATTCTAAATTAGAAATGACCAAAAGTGAGGCAAATAATAAAAAGATAAATATATAGATTTGGCTGTTGTTGTCTCCGTATTTATACAATAAATACAGCTGAGGAAGGTCAAATTTATGTCTAGCTAAAATATGGTTTTCTGTATGTCTGTGTGATATATACAATTAGCTGAGCAGATGAAGAAAGATTGGGGAACTGGGTTAGCAGATGAAGAGACACTTGGGAATTTCAGATCATTCTTCCAGTTCAGAGTCTTCTCAGTAACCAGGTTGGCCTCCATAGTTATATACTTTTCTTCCATTTTACTTGAAACATAGGTGGTATATCTTGATTAGGCTTTGACAAGTCTTATGTTAACACAATCTTTATATTCTGTTACATTTATACATATTAAAAACCTGGTACATTTTTTATTTCTAAAATTTGTTATCTGAAATAAAGATCACTTTTCTTCAATTCCGTAATTTGTCCATTTCACCTTCTTATTTCCCCCTTTTAGATATAATAACATAGCCAGAATTTTTTGGATTAAGAACTGACACTTTTGGAAAGGTTCTTTTTTTTTCTTTTGTAAAATAAACATTTTTTTACTATTCTTAACACTGGAGTTATTTGGATGATATTTATCCATTTGTAGATTTAAAAAATAGAAGCAGCCAGTAGGAGTTGTCTTTTTTTTCTGATAGTTCTGAATGTTGTCTGCACTTACTTTTTGAGGTCAGATCAGTAATTACTTCTCAATAGAAACTGACCTCTTGCATGCTGAACTGAATAGAAGGTATTAACAAAAGATGGCAAACTGTAAAACATTTTAAAAGTTTTATTCTGAGTCAAATGTTAGTGACTTTAGGTTCATGACACAGCCCCAAGAGGTCCTGTGAACATGTGCCCAAAATGATTGAACTAGAGCTTGACTTTATACATTTTTAGGAAGACAGATGTTATAGACAAAAGATAAATCAATACATGTGTGATTCACAATGGTTCAGCCTGGGAAGGTGTGACAACTCCAAGTAGGGGATGGTAAGTCAAAGATTTTCTGATTGATAATTGATAGAAAGAGGTGGCACACACCTGTAATTGCAGCATTTGGGGAAGCTGAGATAAGAGGACTGTTTAAGACAGGAGCTCCAGACTAGCCTAGGCAGCAGAGAGAGAGACCTGGTCTCTACAAAAAATAAAAAATAATTAGCTGGGCATGGTGGCACATGACTGTAGTCCCAGTCACTTGGGAGGCTGAGGTGGAAGAATCACTTGAGCCCAGGAGGTTAAGGCTGTAATGAGACATGAATGTGCCAAAGCACTCCAGCCTAGGCGACAGAGACTCAAACTTAAAAAAAAAATAAAATAAGAATTTTGAAGTAAGTAAAGGAAATGCTGAGTTGAGTTGAGATGCGGGGTGGGGATTGTTGAGGGAAGCCAAAGTTCTTGAGTCTCTGATGAAGTATCATAGGTGGCAGCCCTTAGAGAGAATAGATGGAAAATGTTTAGCTCCTCTGGGAATCGCCGCCAAGGGGATTTTATACAAATGCAAATTTCCCCAAGAGATAGCTTTGCAGAGTCAAAAAATATTTTTTATTTCCTTTTTTATTTGTTATATGATGTGATGCCATATTCAGGTTGGAAAGTAAACAACATTATATAGGGCTAATAAACCCATCTAATGAGATTTTGTAGGGCATGACTTCACAGGCCCCTTGGTTAGGAACTTGGCAACAGAGACAGTAAAGGTCAGAGTAGTCCTCAAAGCTTATAAGCAACTCTAGTACACTAAGGTTTTGTCATGACTAATAATGTCTCTTAAATATTCCTGTTGTAATTTAGCTGAACTTTTCAATCATAATAGGGGACTGTTTTTTGTGTGGTCATCTATGCTTCTTCAAGTACCTGATGTTCCAATTAATTAGGAAAAAGCTTCCAGTTTGCCTATGGTTTTCATTTTCTACTGCGATTGTAACAAATTTTCACAAGCCTAGTAGCATAAAACAACACAAATTTATTATGTTATATAGTTTTATAGGTCTGAAGTCCAATATGAGTCTTATTGTGCTAAAATCAAGATGTCATAAGGGCTGTATTCCTTTCTGGAGGATCCATAGGAGAGTTCCCTTGCCCTTTCCAGCTTCTAGACTTCACATGCATTCCTTATCTTGTGCCCTTTTCTCTATCTTCAAAGCCAGCAAAAATTGGTTCAATCCTTCTCACATCTGTAAAACAAAAATTTAAAAAGTCCCTCAAGTGACTGAATGGACCCTTTCTGGACCAAGAGAAACCTGAACAACTAAATCCCAAGTCATGATGGAAAAAGAGGTTGAATACACCTCATTTTACTTCTTTCTTTGTGGTAGTTTGGACAAAATTGATCAGCATCAACATTAAAATGATATTATAAGACTAAAAAAACAAACTCTGGGACAATAAGATATCAAATCCCAAGGGCCAGGCATGATGGCTCATGCCTGCAATCCTAGACTTTGGGAGGCCAAGTCAGGAGGATTGTATGAGCCCAGGAGTTTGAAACCAGCCTGGACAACATGGCAAGAATTCATCTCAAGAAAGAAAAAAAGAAAGAAAGAAAGAAAAGGATACCCAATTCCAAACTGACTGTGATATAGCATCACACGGCAAATAGCAAAGCCTAAAGGAAATAATATATTTTACTCTAAAACACATTCTTTAACATATTTTGAAAAGCCCTGCAACGTCATCTTTTGTGGGGAAATATTTACATCTCTAGAGAACCTTCATTCACAGAGCCAAATATTTTCCCTTCCAGACCTTCCAAAATTCAGGAGGGATTAATTGAGAGTCTGACATTCTTAATATTTGAATAACAGACATTTGACATCTATTCTTTCTAAGGGCTGCTACCTATGTGGCTTCATCTATACATCAAAAACTTTGGCTTCCCCAACCCCTTACTCTTTTACCTCAACTCAGCTTTTTTTAGATTGATTTCAAAATTCTTTAGACTGATCTTAACTCTTTCTACCAACTGCCAATCAGAAAACCTTGGAATCCACTTACGACCTGCAAACGCCCTCCCCATCCTTTCCCAGAGATGTCCCACCTTCCCAGACCAAACCAATGTGCATCTCACATATATTGATTTATGTTTTACCTGAAACTTCTCTCTTCCTAAAAATGTATAAAGCCAAACTATAATTCAACTATTTGGAGCACATGTTCTCAGAACCTCTTAGGACTGTGCCACGGGCCCAAGGTTACTCATATTTGACTCAGAGTTAACTTTTAAAAATATTTTACGGAGTTTGATATCTTTTAACAACACATCACAGCCCTTTGATCTCTTCTGCCTTCCTCTTTCACTTTTAAGTATCCTTGTGACTACACTGGGTCTGCCCAAATAATATTGCTATATGTAGGTCAGGTGATTAGGAAGCTATAGTTCATTTACAGTCTTAAACCCTCCTTGCCCTGTAACAGGTTCCAGGGGCTAAAACATGGGCATATTTGAAGGGTTACAATTTTACCTACCACCTGTATTTTCTATAGTTGAGCAGAGTATTACTTAAATCAGGAACTGATAGCCTTGTTCTCTCACCTGTGTCACAGTTGAATGGGTCATGTATGGGTCTGCTTCAAAGTCAAGGTATATGACTTTTAACTATTTTATACATTACTTCATAATACAGAATGCAGATATCTACCAGCTAGCACTAAATAACATTTCTATGTATTTGTTTATAAACTAAGAAATATTCTAGCTTCTAGATTATGATGGTAAAAAGGAGATTTAAAATTATTAGAAATCATTTAAAAATCACCAAATTTAATATTGAAAAATGAATATGGAAGAGGTTTTGTTTTTATTACATTTTCAATATGAAAAAGTATTTCTCATTCTCCTTTATCTCATGATAATGAGATTTTCAGACAGGTTTGAAGCTCACTTTAGTTTGCTGTGAGAAATTCTTGGAAAAAAAATGTTATTAATAAGTTTTTAACCCTTTTCAGTGGAGATAGCTTGAGTTGACTTTATGCTATGTTGAAGGGCCTAAATCCAGGCATGCTCCAGATGTCACCTCAGGATATTGTCTTCACCCATGTATCCTTTTTAATCACTTATTTTAAAATAAATCTGTGAACATAAACTCAGAACTTAGGTACATTAACTCACCTTTCTGAGTCTCAGTTTCCTCACTTGTTCAATGATGGTGACAATATAATATATCTTCAGGTTAAGGTGAGAAATAAACATGTTAATACATGAAAGCATGTACATGTATATAGAGCACAGAATAGGTGCTTTTAAAATGTTAGGTATCATTACATTATTATTAACAATAACAAAGTTGTCCACTCTAAAGGAATCCTTAATTTCAGCATCAGAACCTTGATACCTTATCTAAAGATTCTTTGGACTGGGCTTAGTGGTTCAGCCTGTAATCCCAGCACTTTGGTAGGCCAAGGCAAGTGGATTGCCTGAGCCCGCGGGTTCAAGACCCGCCCGGGTAACTTGGTGAGACCTCATCTCTACAATAAACCAAAAATTAACTGGGCGTGGTAGTGCACACCTGTAGTTCTGACTACTTGGAAGGTTGAGGTGGAAGGATCGCCAGAGCCCAGCAGGTTGATGCTGGGATGGCCGTGAGTGTGTTACTGCACTCCAGCCTGGATGGCAGAGTGAGATTACAACTCAAACAAACAAACAAAAATACTAGGTTTTTAAAAAATTCTCCAAAATTGTATTAGTAGTTTGACTACATATTATTAATACTCTAAATATAAAGATAAGGAACAAAGACATAGTTACAATGAATACCAATAGATTATGTATAGATAAAAAGCAGGACAATTTTCAATGAAAGTAAACTTTCCAAGATATGTTTAATTTCTCATGATGGAGACAATTTTGCATAAGTAACAGTTTGTGAAATGCACATTTATTCGCTTAGTCACTTACCTCAATTTTTTTTGTAACGTTCCTTCAGAACTTTAAGTTCCTGGTTCTGCTCTGAGTCCAGTAAAAGGCTATGTTCCTTCATGTAGTCTGTGTCTGCTTGAGTCTTTGCATTTGCTTCTTCTAACCTTGCCTGTTGTTACTCAAGATGTTCTAGTTGGTTAGCTTTCCCTTCCAGATGCTGTCATAACTCTATTACGTCTCTCAAGCAGGCCTCGTGTTCTAGACATAGAATAAGAACAAAAGAAAATCTGATTTTAAAATGAACGTTCCCCAAAGAAAATCTTTGATGATAAATAAACAATATGAAACATTTCAGTTTCAGAAATTATTTATCTGTGAATCTTACCAAATCCAAAATAAAAGATACTATAAAATAGATTGCTTTCTTCCTTAATCATCAGAAGAATTAAACTATAGGTTGTGTGAGTTAACAATTATTTTAGTACAAATCCTGTTTATTGTAAACAATGTATGTACTGATCATTATGTCATTCAAAGTGAGAAGAACTGCAGGAGTGAAGCCTTCCCAAACTGTCTGGAAGGAAAATGATGAAATAAGAGCTACAAATAGCAGAATAAAAAAGAAAAAAATAATTATTTCCTATGATCAATTATATAACAAAACACACAAAAGAATCAAATGAATATTATTACAATAAAACAATAAGATAATTCAGGAAAAAGTAATATATAAAAAAATTTTTTTTTTTTTTGAGTTGGAGTCTCACTCTGTCACCCAGACTGGAATTGGAGTCTCACTCTGTCACCTAGACTGGAGTGCAGTGGCACACTCCTGGCCACCGCAGCCTCAACCTGTGGGGCTCTGGCGATCCTTCCGCCTCAGCCTTCCAAGTAGCCAGAACTACAGGCACACGCTACCACACCCGGCTACTTTTTGATTTATTGTAGAGATGAGGTCTCACCAATTTGCCCAGGCAAGTCTCGAACCTGTGGGCTCAGACAATCCACTTGCCTTGGCCTCCAAAGTGCAGGGATTACAGGCTGAGCCACTGAGCCCAGCCTAAAATTCTTATCTATATTAAAAATATGTTGGAGACAGAAGAATAGTATCACAAGAACAAAACCAAAATATAAAATGAACTGCCTATATCAAGTAATAAACTTATCATAA